>BPLS01030327.1:11498-26000 GCA_019656275.1 Rhododendron kiyosumense | reverse complement strand
AGAGAGAGAGAGAGAGAGAGAGAGAGAGAGAGAGAGAGAGAGAGAGAGAAATTACCAGGCCATCTCTTGGTGAAATCATCCCAAATGCTTGGGCCACGACCCCCTTCCTTTGCCGCGCCTTCATACTAAGAAAAAACACCAATATTAGTAGAAGTAGAACGTTCCTCTATTGAAGATTTTAGAAAATTACATTTGACCACCAGACTCCATTTCATTTTCAATGGAGAAAGCTACGGGTAGTACCACATGAGTGATTGTGACAGAACCAAATGAAAAGTGTGCTCCCAGTTTTTTTGTTTTTGTTTTGTTTTGTTCTTTTTTCCGAGATTTGTAGATGATTAAGCATGGTTTAATTAACGTACACATGCAATTGATTTTTTTTTTTTTTTTGATCCGCACATGCAATTGATATGTGTAACAGTGTGTTCCATGCAAAACTAATTACTCAGTCTGTCCGGCCCCCATTCTTGGTTCTTCTGTCCTTTCCGAATGTCAACAACCACAATATATTTGGTCTGTTTCGAAAAATCAAAGCAACAATTTATGTTAATTACTATGCAAATGTGATGGTCCTGATGGAGAAGTATGCTCCATGCAAAACTAGTTACTCGTTCTTTTACTCTTGATTCTTCTGTCGGCCTTTCAGAATGTCCCCGCAATATTGTCCATTTCGTAAAATCAAATTAAAGCAGCAATTTCTTTTTTGCTTTCCGAGACTATCCAAATGTACGTATCCCCACCTTGGTCATGAATCCCTTACATTTTTTTTTTTTTATTGGCAAAAGAAAATTTTATTAAACTCGAAGAGGGTACATCAAGTAAAAGGGAAGGGAGAACCAGAAAGTTCAACCTAACCCTACAAAGATAAACAAAGACAAGGTAAATAAAAGGAAAAATACACCCAAATAATCCTAAATAATGAGACATCTAGCACCATCAAGATTTCTTTACATATTAACAAATTCCTTTCCCTTGGTTGATAAAATATTACAACTTCTATAAAAGACCTAAATACTATATATGAGACGGGGGGGAAATACCTGAAAAGCAGCTGATGCTGCACCGAAAACAAAATCGTCAGTGAAAGAGGCACGATGGATTAAAGGAAAGCCATTGCCAATAATTGGCAAGTGATTTCCATTAGCGTAGCCATTGCCTTGAGCCTCCATTGCTTGTTTTTTGCAAATAATAGCACTCGTTACTGAAGACAAAGGAGCTTATGTATAGCTAGTGCTAGTGTTGTGGTTTTTTTGTGCTTACAAACTTGGGTTTATATAGGCGTGCAGGTGTATTGCATGTGATTCAATCCTTCATATTTAGGGCCATGTTTTCTGTTTTTTTTATTTTTAATCTGTAAAAGTAACATTTTATTAGGAAAATGGAGAAAGAGAATCTAATCAAAAGTTAGAAAATACAGTCAGAGGAACTAAGCCCACACACCTAAAGGCCTAAAAAACCCAAATATACAATAAACAGCTCAAACAAACCCCTAAAGGCCTAAAAACCTAAATCTTACAATAAAGCAGGCACAAAATAACCTAACCCACCAAAGCCCAGCCCAAGAAAATTCGAAACCTAAACGCTCCCATCAGAGATATTCAGTCGCTGCCGATAGCCACCGCACGCCACCATGATTAGATAGTCACAACCTACCACCACCAAATCGCCACCTCCAAACACCACCAAGCCACATATAATGTGATCAAGTTTGGGAGCGTGATTTTTTTACTTTTTGCATTTTCTTTTTACATTTTTGGTTTTTTGTATCATGACCAAAATGTATTATGAATTTGTAGAGTATTTGAAAAATATGTGCATGATGCATTTTGCAACAAAAGTAGTATTTGTGAGATATATATGCAGATTACATCTTGTAGATATTCACCAAAATAAAAAAAGTGAAAAATAAGAAATCAAAAAGTGTCTCCCTCTATTTCTGGCTTTTGTTCACTAAAGTCAAAAACCAAAAATGCATTATAGAGAACTAGTTTTTGACAATCACTGTTTGGTACAGTTAGTAAGTCTCTGTCTCTCCTTTGTGGAAGATTTTAGGTTCCAATCCTATAGGGAGCAAGTCCTATAGGGGACAGGGCTATGGATAGCCTCTAGACCCCGTGCTAACACTAATACCCCCATTAACCTCCGCTGATGTATATCGCCTAAAAAAAAACTCATTTTTTTTTACTCCAACCAATCACCTAAAAGTCAAAATCGGAAAAGTAGGTATTCAAATACCCATTCGGCAAAAGTAGGGTCCCAAATGGGTCCGTCATCCGTGCAAGTTTTTTTGCATGTGAACGATTATTGTACATGCAAGTTTTTTTCAAATGAGTTAAAGATTCTTGGACGGTACTGCAAGAGCCTTCATATTTAGGGCGAGGTTGGCTTATGTACGGATATTCACGGAATCGCGGGATCTCGGCCGTTCATTTCAGCTTTGGACGATCCGATTTTAAATTAAAAAAATTCTGGGAAGAGTTTAACTCTTCTTCGGAAAAATTTCATTAACATCTAGACCGTTCAAAACACTATTGGATGGTCGCGATTCACCTCCGTAAACAACTGTTCACGGAACCCTCTGTTAAAAAGATTTTCTCATTTAGGGCACATGTTTCCTATTTGTTTTATGGCAGAACTTGTGGCTCATATGTTAGATATTAAGAGATACTAAGGAGTTTTAGAAGAGGCCAGTTGCCGGAGTGGAGCGAAGCGGAATAAGTGGAGCAATTTTTTTTTTTTTTTTTTGGGTCAAACGGATATTCATAAAAACTTACAAAACAAAGAACCACATCAAAAGTATCAACATAATAAACATAGCGTGCAAGGAAGTAAAATAACTACTAAGCCTAGTCTAAAACTTGTCTAATGTTCAGGCTATCTCTAAGTACAAACTCTCTCATAGAAATGGGCATTTCCATTAGGAATACAAGGTTAACATATTGTTCAACACCCCATCGAGCAAGATAATCTGCGCATTGGTTGGCTGTTCGGTAAGTATGGCCAATCGTGGCGTTGGTCCAATCCATGAGATAATGGACTTCATTTATCAGCACGCTTTCGGGGTGTAGGTTTGGAATGCCTTCGTTGATCAGGTTCATAGCATTGAGGGAATCCGATTATATCTTCACATTCTCTAGTTTCCTCTCCAATATTATTTCCAAGCCCTTATATATGTACGCTCCATATCTTAGCTTCCAAACTTGAAGTGAATGCTCCCTTGCCGTAGTATCCCATAATCCAATCTCCATTATGATCTCTGAATAGTCTTCCAAAGCCTCTCTTCCATTCGCCTCGTACCAACATCCGTCTATGTTAAGTTTGATATCACCGGCCTGCAAGTGGTTTGGACCAAGAGTTTAGGCATGTAGTATGAGGACCACTAAGGAGAGGGGACTTGAAAGCTTGAACAATTTCCTGGGAGCGAATATATCCGCATAAAAGCCATATACCCGGAAATTAGGAATAAAGTGGGATATAAATACTCTATGTAAACCAACATACCGCTCTCGCTCCCGTGAACGTATTCCGTTTTTGAAGAACTATGTAAATTCCGTGTGTCTTGATTCTTTACTGTTTTCATACTAGTATATCATGGTGTTTTTTGTCCTGCATTTTATTTTCCATTGCTTGTTGCTTTTCTAATTTGGACCGGTGTACTCAAATTACCGCTAGTCACGTCAAAGATAAAATGGAAAAAAGCACATATAAGGTGATCAATGTTTGGGAGCCTTGTTTTTTTATATTTTTGGTTTTTTGTATTATGGCCTGAATATATTATAAATTTGTTGAGTGTTTGAAAAATATGTGCATGATGCATTTTGCAACAGGAATAGTATTTGATGTGTGTGTGCTCGCGCGCAAATTACATTCTGTAGATTTTTATACTAACCAAAATGAGAAATCAAAAAGTTTGTCTCCCTCTGTTTCTGGCTTTTGTTCACTAAACTCAAAAACCAAAAATGCATTATAGAGCACTCATTTTGGTGACTCCAACCAATTAATCGAGTTTGGCTCCTCTCTAATCCTCTAATAATTGGAGGATCCTCCAATTCAATCCAACGGCTGAAAATCTATTCTTTACAACATTCTCCTTATCCCGCTAACATCCAATAATCTCTCTCTCTCTACCCTCACAACCACAACCACCCAACTGATCACCTCTTCTCCGGCAGTCCTCACTATCTTTTCCAATATCCTCTCTCCCCTCCCTAAAACATTCTCCACAAAATTGTACATACTCATTTCGAACACTAGCGTATATCGTGTTTGTACTTAATTAAAATTGGACTTTCGGCAATAGTTTTTCCAAATTAAGTTTAACCCATTTGAATTTGAATGCCAAACCATGCAATCAGATCAAATTACGTTATTATTACGAAAAATTTAAGTATTAGATGATAATGGTCATTGCCCCTAACCTTCAATGGAGGATTCAAAAATCAATTGTTATGAACCCACTTTTTTTAATTAATTCACCTTCTACCAATTATTTTGCTGAACAGTGGCATGGTTTCATTGGATAGTTTTTGCAACAAAAAAAATAGGAAGGTAAGGATTTTGGCATGGTCATGGAGAGAGATTCGAGCTGTGATGAATTGAAGAGAGATGGATTTTCAATTGAAGTTATGGGTTGTGAAGACCGTGAACAGGAGAGAGAGAGAGAGAGAGAGAGAGAGAGAGATTATTGAGTGTTAGTAGGATAAGGAAGATACTATGAAGAACTGATTTTCAACCGCTAGATTTGAATTGGAGGATCCTCCAATTATTGAAGGATTGGAGAGGAGCCAAACTCGGTTAAACAAATTTGGGACTCATACCTCATGCATTGTCTGCGTTATGCTCTCTTATTAGTTTTTTTCTAAAGAATTTATTAATCTTTAAACAAGGATACAAATATTAAACGGACCAAGGGTACAGTGGCAATCGCCACCCAAGATCTAAAATCGGAAGACAAGATGCCAATCAAAAAAAAAAAAAAACCATCATTAATAAAACTCCCAAACCTAACTATACCAAGCACCTTTAATCCTCAAAACCCAAACCGCCGAGAAAATCAAATCAAACCCAAAGGGCACCACACCGTAGAGGAAACCATCTCAAACTATAATCAGACAACGAACTCACAACCCAAACTGGTGTTTTACTGGGGAAAAAATTTTGACGAATTGATCACGCATTTTTGATATTCAAATGGGCTGATGTTTTACTAGGACCAATATTAAAATAACTTTTTAAATATATTGAACGGTTTCAATTATTAGCGTGAGACCCAAAAAAAAGAGTTCCATATAATCTGATGTACAAGTACAACAATGACCACTGACGTACTCATAATTGGGCTCTTTATAAATGGATGGCACACATATAGCTGTTTCAATTCCCTCGTCATCAGAAAGTCAAATGTTCAATGGGTATGGTGAATGATTGATGAACACCCGGTAAGATGTAATCAGGCGATGGGTAGGATTGCAAATGATCGGAGTTATTTGTGACGAGCTCGAAACTCAGAGAAAAAGAACTATTTTCGAACTCGAGTCAAGAGGTAAACAAACGAGCTCGAACTATTTTGTTCAGCTCGTTTCAAATGCAAGCCGAGCACAAGCTACAGCTCGGCTCGAAGGAGCTCGACTAGGCGCCCATATACTACGTTCGATCTCCAAACTAAATATCTGTAATAATGTTTAATTTTGTGGACTACAAAGTTACACGATAAACAGCTGCCAAGTGTTGGAGTTCTATGCCTGCACATCTCGTATTGTCGAGTCGTGTCATATTCAATTCGTGTCAAAAATGGTTTAATTATTATCCAAACCTTCTAACTTTGTATCATGGTAACAAGTCAGTGTTCAGAATTACCGCCCATTAATAAACATTGTCTGTATTAACTTTTGTGGGCTACAAATTTAGTTCACACGTACGATAAACAGTTGCCAAGTGCCAGAGTTGGTGTAGCAGGTTGCCCCAAGCGGTTGGTGAGTCTTTTTCCTATTTGATTCGGAGAAAATTTTACATCCTACTGTTTGATGATTTTCTACTCCTAAATTAATGGGTTGTTCCAAATGTAGGGCGGAGACCGACGTAACACAATATCTGATAAGTCCGGAGTCGAAGTCGAATCTTCAGAGACGATGATCAGGGCCGGCCCCGGGGTAAGCCCCGCAAGCTCTCGGGCTTGGGCAACCCCCCGGGCTGGGGCAACCGAAAAAAAAAAAATTTTAAGATAGTCTGCAGATGATAAGTATAAAAATGTTTCCCAGAGATGTAGAAACTGTCCGCCTGGTGCAGTGGTCATTACAGCTGCGTAAATTCTAGCCGGTAGAGTTCGACTCGCAGCCCGCACTCTTTTCTTTGTTTTTCCATTTTTTGTTTTCCTCCTCTTTTTGTTTTCCTTTCAACCCACAATTTTTTGTTCTACCTCTTTTTGTTTCCCTCCCAATCCATAACATTACAAAAATCAAATTACTAATTTGTTAGAAATTTCCAGACTTAACAAACTAAATGGAATGTTTGAGTAATGATTAAAAAAATGTCATAGTTAAAATAAATCGAGCAAGCTAACTCTCCCCCGACCCCTTTTTTATCTTCGAACTACCATTTGTCAAGAGAGATTAAAGCACTATAATCAAGTTTTACATTTCGATATTGTTTTTTTTGGTGTTATTCAAGCTAAAAACAATGTAAATTTTGATTTTTTTTTACTTGTTTGTTCCTATTTTATTTTATACACTTAATATTAAGTGGGCAACAAAACATGAGATTGGGCTAGGGCAACCCAAATACTGGGGCCGGCACTGACGATGATGTGTGTTAACTAAAAACTCTGGTTGTTACAATTAAAATGGAATCTTAGGTAGCCACCCCTTATCGTTTTGATTGAGATTAACTAAAACTAGGAAAATATTTATTCTTTTCAAATAATTAAAAAGTACGGTCGTAGGGTTCATAACACACGCAACCAGTTTCGGACTTCCCTGCTCCATTCAGTGTTCTTAAAAACATTCGACTTTAGAGAGAAAAAGATACCCCTAAAGATGTGAACATTTATGGTCGCCGTTTACCCATGCACAGTGAAGAATGAGTTTTTGACCCCCATTCCCCCTTTCACATGAACTCCGACAATGCCCAGGTTCGTCCAACGAATGTTCTTTAGTAACTTAAAATTGCTTTTTCTTTATTGTTTGAAAAGTAGGAGCAGAACGTATCTGACTTGGCCAGGATGTGCCAATCACCCTGCGACCCTACCTATACAACTACTCACTCATTATTAAATAATAAACAAAAGAAATTCTAATTTGAAACATGCTTTCTATTATGCGAGATGAAAAACAAATAAGAAACATAAACTAATCAAGTACCAATGAATAACTTTTTTAAAGGACAAAAATTAAAATGAATTACCGAAATGCGAATAATTGAACAAAGTTTCAAAAACTTGAAGGAAAAACTCCGAAGCAAAATACTGTAAACAATATTCAAAACAAAGAACAGCAGCCCTCCGTACTTTTCTTCGTCCGTTCTTTTCCACGGCAACAATAGCCTTTTACCCTTTTCCACGCCAGGACCCCCCTTCAACAGTAGGTTAAACTTTTTATATAGGAATTGAAAACTTTAATCACACAAAGGCCCTTTGAACTTCATGAAATAACAAATGAATGATTTGATTTTGAATCATTTTGCATTTGAACCTCAAACTTCTTTAAAATCTTCTTTTTATCCACAGTCTCGAACAACGGGCTCAAGCAATCTATAAACATAAAAACACATAATAAAAATCAATTAACAAATATAAAAGACTAATAAATATAGATTGGAGGGCCAAAATATATATATTTTGGCACTTATCACCTGCTAAAAAATAGTTGGTAATGAGTGAAGACGTCTCAACATTATATTAAGTGATCACTTATTCCACTCTCAAATAATGTAAGACTAGATGTCTCCCTTATATTCCCGTGTACATGGGTAAGGTTTGATTGCCGTAAGCTGCCATTCCCCTTCTTAAGTCCCCAAGGATAGATTCAATTAAGTCTAACGAATGGCAAAAAAAAAAAAAGCAACATTGGTGAATATGCTCAAGAAACCAAGTATATTGCTTCCAATTACAATATTTCCACAAATAGGGAAGGTTTTCTTCAATTTAATTTTCTTTTATTTGTATATTACTTGGTAAAATTATGACATTACAATTGGGATATTTGGAGAAAGAAAGAAAATTTTAACACAAGTGGGAATTAAGAAGATATCAATTTGAGAGGAAAAGATACATTTTACCACCCTAATTATTGCACCCTTTGAATCGCCTTCAATTTATAACATTTGCATAAAATTCATAACTTTTGAATGACACTTTATAACTTGTCAATGTGACTTTTTAAAAGGGTCATGAATCGATATAGTAAATGTCATAAATTCAAAGTGATCTAAGAGGGAGCATGCAAATTGTAACCAACCAAATAGAAATGTGCCTTGTAGCATTTTTCACTATTATGTTCTTTCGTTGAATGTTAGATCTGTACCTGGAATTTAATGTTTAGATCTCAACTAATCTTTTCAAGGTGCAAGTTGTTCGGCAAGTAATTTCATTATAAACACAACAAAAAAAGGACAGGCAAGGAGATGGGCCGGTCATTAATGGGCACCCCACACACACACACACAAAAGTCAAGCTTCTTTGAAACATTATATTTTGTTGATTGATGAGATTGTCTTTTAGTCACAGGAGACATTCACGCGGCGTGCGATATAGGCCGTCCGTTTTGACTTTGGATGGCACGCAATATGAGTCGTCTGTTTCTCCGCAAAAATTATATTTAAATCCAAACCGTCCAAAACAGGAACAGACGCACACGATTCACTTACAAAAGCTCCGTTAAAAAGATTTTTCCTTTCCTGATAAGTCCCCTGAAACAATTTACTCCACAAAAAAACTGAAAGTAACTTTGCCCACCACCAAACTGCTCCCTATACTATGCGTGCACCCATATATCATGTTTAATTTGTTAATTTAGAGACTTTGACGATCGAGTTGTAAGCATGCAGTAGATGATGAGAGCAGAAGAATGAATGGCTCCAGCAGATGAAGATAAACTTTGGGAAAATGGATAAGTGTCGGCAACAATTAATTGTTTCGCTCATTCTCGTACACAAACTGATTAATCCGCGTGAGTTCGAAAACACAACATATGGATATGGTTCTCCAGCCTTGATTAACATGTCAACACGATCGTGCGTACCTTCAAGTTTGACTATCGGACAGGAATTGATGACGGATGGATTAATCCGTTGTGACCACAAGACCCAAAGGCCTCGTTTAATTCGTGGATTGAAAATGATGGGATTAACAGTCCTGGGATTAATAGTCCCTGGATTATTTATCCTAGATTAATTTCATCCCCAATTTCACCCAATCCCATGTTTGATTCGCGTGGGATTAATTATGGGATAAGTAATAGTATTTTTTTTTTAAAATTCAAAAACAGTTTTCGAAAAAAGAAACTTTTGAAAAATAAACATTTTAAAACAAATAATTTTGTGAAACATTTTTATTACAAAACAATTTGGGAAAAGTTTTTTTTTTTGAACTAATTTTTGAAAAAAAAAATTCTGAAAAAAAAGTTGAAAATCAATTTTCTGAAAGAAAAAAAAAACTAGTTTTTGAAGAAAAAGGTTTTTGAAAACATTTTTCCAACAATATAGTTTTTGAAATCATTTTTTGAGAAAAGAAAGTTTTAAAAAACATTTTTGAAAAACATGAAAGTTTTGAAAATAGTTTTTTTTTTCTAAAAGTTTTTGTAAATGTTTTTTAAAAAATAAGAAAGTTTTGAAAATATATATTTTTTAAAAAAAGTTTTTTCAAAACAATTTTTCTGAAATTAATATTTTTAAAAATTATTTTCTGAAATTAATAGTTTTAAATTTTTTTTTAAAACACGTTTTCTGAAATTAATATTAAAGATAGTAATTCTGAAAATACTTTTTGAAATCAATCTCAATATCATCGAAATATTTTTGAAAACAATTCCTTATTTGTTAATCCTACGTAATCCCACCTCCTCCCCTAGGATTATTTAGTACCCCACATATAGGGATAAAATTAATCCTGGGATTAATAATCCCGACAGTCATTTCGGGAACCAAACGTGGGATAACTCAGGATTAGATACATTTAGTCTTATCCCAGGCAGTTAATCCACGAATCAAACGAGTGCATAAACTCATGTCGAGATCCAAAAGACGGCTTTTTTAGTTGAACTCACAGGCCACAACCTTAGCTATACAGCCATTGGACCAACTGCCCAGGCCATATTTTGCTTGGGGCTTATTTTCTAATTTCAGGAGAAAATATTTGGGTGCTTTAGAGGGGGTGGTTTCCTAGTTGTGGTGGAGGGTTTTCAATTTGGGGTTACCTGTAGTTAGGGCTGCAAACGAGTCGAGTCGAGCCGAGTTTTACGATGTTCAAGCTTGTTTATTAAATTTTTAACAAACACGAGCTCAAACTCGAGCTGAATGAAAACTTAACAAGTCAAGATCGAGCCGAGCGAGCCTTGGCTTGACTCGAGCTCGAGCTTGTTCACGAGCCTTAACGAACCAACGAAAAATGTATATATATCTTCACATAGGCCTAATACAACCAAAAATATTTTGATTGTGAATGTATATATCTTTCATTTTCCTATGGACCAAGGGTGTACTGGCGTGCATGTTCTCTAACCTCCATTGGTTGACTAGAAAGTAAAAACGGAAATAACAAATTATGAAATAACAATAAAAATCCTAAACTTAAGTATATGTACCTGAGCTCGCGAGCCGACTCGAGCCGAGCTTATCCTAGCTCGAGCTCGGCTCGTTTACGAAACGAGCTGAAAAAATCGGCTCGAGCTTGTTCATTTAACTTTCGAGCCGAGCTTGAACGAGCCACTAACCAGTCGAGCGGCTCGGTTCGTTTGCAGCCCTACCGGCTGTAGTGGTGTTGGGGTTAGCTCTATGACTGATATTTTTTTTTTTTTTTATTTTCGTGTTTTTTCTTTTTTGAAATTGGAATTGGGAAAATTATTCAGTAATTCCGGACTACCAGCTCACCCAATTCATGTGGTACACCCCAACAATCAAGTGTCCCCATCTCAACTTAATGACAGCGAGTTGTCCTCGTTGCCTTTTGAATTAACGGAGCCTTTTCACGTTAATTGGCGTTAACGTTTTTCCTCCATACCAAAAATTTCCTTTACCCGCCCAAAATTGAAACACCCCAATTTCATAACGTGCTGTACACCCAGGGGCGGATCTAGTAAGGGAACAGATGGGTTACGTGACCCACCTGAAGCTGATTTAATTTTTTTACAAAAAAATATAAGTAACATATATTAAATTTCCCAAAATGTGGTAGATGTGGCACTCCTGTACTAGTGGTAAGTTCGTGTGCCACAAAGGGAAGTGGTGCAGGTTCAAATCCTTCTCGGGTCGTCCGAGTTTTTTTTTATTTTTTTAATGTGCTTAATGCCTTGTTTGGATAGTATTTTAAAAAAAAATTCTCAACTCAAAAAACACTCATTATTCATACTTTTAATCATTACTCACATCTATCTCCAATTATTATTCTCATTTCTTTCTTTATCTCTCTCTAATTATTACCCCTACTTTCAATCATTACTCTCATTTCTCTCCCCACTCATAACCCTATAAAATTTTTCAAAAATTTCTCAAAAACTCATTCAAACACAACACAGCTTAAACACAAAAAATTCTTCAAAACTTCCAATAAAGAGTTGAATCCTGCCCAACAAATACTTATGTAGTAATAGTACCACAAAGCGACAAATACCATTACACCTATTACACAACTAAATATAAGATATAATAAACTATAAATACAAAAACACAAATAATCCATTAATTTTTTCTTAAAGTAATTCAATTTACTTCGTTTAAGTATTTTTACTGAGAACATGCTTGAAAAGTGACCCATCTGTATGAGATTTTTAGATCCGCCACTGTGTACACCGCTTCCATCAAAGACATGGAAGGAGGAGATTTTACAAAGCAACGAAGGTGGATTCATTATTCTTGGTTAAAACATTTCTCATTTTCCCTTACTGTATGCGAGAATCCTAGGTTGTCTTTGGGACTGTTGTTCCTTTATTGAAGTGGCAGGCCATGAGAATGTGGGTTTTACCAAGAGAGATTGTTACAATTACGTGAACAACCTGAAGATCACGATGATTAGTACTGGAGATTCTCAGTCTCTTATCTTAAATCACTTTAAGCGTAAGCACTCTGAAGATCCTGTATTCTTTTACACAGTTCAAGTAGATCAAGAAAATCAAATCACTATTTTCTTTTGGAGAGATGGGAAGTCAAGGATTGATTATGATTGCTTCGGAGATGTTTTTGGTATTCAAAACCACCTACCGCGCCTATAAATACAACTTGTTTTGCGCTTCGGAGATGTTGGCCTGAACCCCCATCGGCAAAATGCGTTGTTCGGTTGTGCTTTTCTTTTGGATGAAACCACTGAGCCATTTAAATGACAGTTTAAGTCGTTCTTGGAGTCGATGGGAAATCGGCCCCTGATAACGTACAATTTTTACCGACCAAGATCAAGCCATGTCTAACGCTATTGAGCAGATCGATGCTTCCAAATACTCGTCATAAGCTTTGCTTATGGCATGTCTGAAAAAATCTTCCGTTTACTGCAGGCGCTCCACCTTTTTGGTTTTTACACTGTGGTGTGGGCAGCAATACCATAGTGTTAAAACGAAAAAGTGGAGCGCCTACGGTAAAATTTGGAGCGCGAAAATCACTATCCCTGAAAAAAAATGCACCTTCTCTTTTAGGGGAGTTGAATACTGATACAGAATTGAATTCAAGTTCCTATTCAACCATCGGTTCATACATTCTCATACACGACCTGACCAATTCGAGTTCGAAAAAACACACATATGCTGTTAAAAGCATTCAACTTCAAACCAATTGGTAAAAAGTGGAGAGGCTACCTAAACTCATAAACTAGTTTTGGAGGAGATAATTAACCGATGTAGGACAAATCTCAACACTCCTCCGCACGTAGGGTTGTAAACAAACCGAGCAGCTCGCGAGCTCGGCTTGGTTCGCCTCATTAAACGAACCGAGCTTGAGCTCAAGTTTTCGGCTTTTTTGCTAAATGAGCTCGGCTCGTTCGACAAAAGCTCGGCTTGTTAAGAGAGGCTCGACTCGATTAAAGATGCTCGTTTAGTAAATAACTAAGCTCGACTCGTGAGATTGTCTTATTCACGGAGACGTGCGATCTGGACCGTTTGTTTTTCTGAAAAAAGTTTCATTTAAATTCAAACTGTGGAAAACTAGAACAGGCGCACACGATTCACTTACGAAAGCTCCGTTAAAAATAAATGAGTCCTCTGAAACAATTTACTCCACAAAAACTGAAAGCAACTTTGCCCACCACCAAACTGCTCCCTATACTATGCATGCACCCACCATGTTTAATTTGTTACTCCTACTAATTTAGAGACTTTGACGATCGAGTTAGGGAGGGAATCAGGATTTCGTAAATGGAGAGGTTGAACTATAAAGAGTTAGCACGAGTACCACTACTAAGTAGGTTACGGATTTTCTAGTCTCAATCAACCATTGGCATAGCCTGAAAATACTTCATAATTGTTTAAATTCCGGATGCCAAATAACATTATACTCAAAATGATTAAGGAAACATTCTTGAGAATGTTGTTTGGACTTCCCAATTCCTGAAAATAGTAGACTTCTCAATTGATTGGGTGAACTCAAAGTTTTCATATTAAAATTTAAAATAAAAATAAAAACTCAAAACGACGCAGGGGCCTTGGGGCCCCCCATTGTTCATTAGTCTCTGGATCGATTTGGAATCATGCAGTAGATGATGAGATCAGTAGAAGAAATATGGGTCCAGCAGATAAGATAAACTTTGGCAAAATGGATCAGTGTCCGCGTTAATGGTTCGCACGTTCTTCTCGTACATGAGCTAACCAATCCGAGTTCGTAAACACCAGTTCTCCAGCTTTGATGAATTGATTCACATGTCGACACCGATGGTGCGTACCTTCAAGGATGACTCTCGGTCAAGGTACTGACTGCAGGTTTTCGCATAAACTCATGTCGAGTTCCAAAAGCCGGCTTTTTTAGTTGAACCCACTACCTCAGCTATACAATCGTTGGATCAACTGCCTCGGTCATATTTTCCTTGGGGCTTATTTTTTGATTTAGGGGAAAATATTTTGGTGCTTCGAGGCGGGTGGTTTCCTAGTTGTGGTGGATCGGAGGGTTTTCAATTTGATGTTATCTGTAGTGGTGTTGGGGCCTACAAATTCTAACAGTTTATCGTTTGGATGAATACCCAATCCATGTGGTACTCCCCAACAATCAGGTGTCACCATCTCAACTTAATGACAGTGAGCTGTCCTTGTTGCCTTTTGAATTAATGGAGCCTTTTCATGTTAATTGACGTTAACATGTCGATGTGACGAATGGTGGTGA
>BPLS01030327.1:0-11488 GCA_019656275.1 Rhododendron kiyosumense | reverse complement strand
TGATGAATGGTGTGGTCGTCCGCCATATCACTGGTGGGTGATTTGGATTTTGCTTAACGACTGTGATGATGGTGGGCTTGCGGCGGTGGTGATGAATGGTGTGGTCGTCCGCCATATCACTGGTGGGTGATTTGGATTTTGCTTAACGGCTGTGATGATCTGCGGCAGCTTTGTGGGGGTGTCGGTTTTTCCAGCTTCCATGGGGTTAACCGGTGGTGGTGTGGTGGTGCATGGTGGCTCGGATCTCTTGGCTGGTGTTTGCTGTCAGAATCGGTGGGCAACAGTGGGCGGCAGTGTATGGATGTGCTCAAATTAGTGAGTTAGGTTTAGGGTTTTCTTTGATTTGGACTTAATTGTTTTGATCTGGGCTTTTGGTCTTTTGAGGTGTTGTGCTTGTATTTGTTTTATCTGGGCTTCTAGGCCCTTAGGTGTTCTGGACTGTGTCTCGTTGGGTTGGACTTTGCCCCATATGGCTGTTTTGTCCAACTTTTTGTTGGATTCCCCTTCCCCGTTTCCTTAATAAAATGTTACTTTTGCCTATCAAAAAAACATGTCGATGTGACTTTTTAAAAGGGTCATGAATTGATATAGTAAATGTCATAAATTCAAAAAAAGTGATCCAAGAGGCTGCATGCAAATTGTAACCATTCAAATAGAAATGTGCATCTTGACATTTTTCACTATTATGTTCTTTCGTTGAATGTTAGTTCTGTACCTGGAATAATGTTTAGATCTCAACTAATTCTTTTAAGGTGCAAGTTGTTCGGCAAGTAATTTCATTATAAACACAACAAAAAACAGGACAGGCAAGGAGATGGGCCGGTCATTAATGGGCACCCCACACACACAAAAGTCAAGCTCCTTTGAAACAATCTTTATATTTTGGTTGATTGATGAGATTGTCTTTTAGTCATGGAGACATTCACGCGGTGTGCGATCTAGACTGTCCGTTTCGGTTTTGGATGGCACGCAATCTGAGTCGTCTGTCTCTCCGAAAAGGTTGGGTCACGCTGAGATTTTTTACCTTTTTCTTTATTCAAATTGTTTTGGGCAAAAATTGAAATGATCCTTATAGTTATAAGTATTTGTGTCAACTTAGTCTCTGTAGTTGTAGTTAACTTGATTTACACTCTGTACTTTTCATTTTGTTCCAACTTGGTCCAATTACTAACCGCCGTTAGTCCTTTTAACAGTAAAATCAAATGGTCCCTTTTTTGGAGGGTTAAAACAGTAATTCTCTCATTTTCCTCTTGCCCTAATATTTGGGGTGTGCACGGGTCGGGTGATCAGGTTTGACCCCCTACCCTGATATAGCGGGTAACAAATGTTTTAGACCCGCAAACTGAACCGAAAAGGGCTAAGAACCATCTGCGATCCCGATTCTTTACGTCGGGTCGAATGGGGTCTGACTAAAAACCAAATTAATCTTTATGAATTAGTCGGGTCGAGTAAGAAACAGACCAACCCGGACCCCGAACCAAAATTCGATTCCCGTACCCGTCCGAAGCACATATTCGACCCCGCCCGGGACCCTTCGAGTCAGATCGGGTCCGCATGTGGATGGGTTTTTTGCACAGATCTACCTAATATACCTCTGAATCGAAACACAGCTCATTCTTCCATTCTCCATTGATAAGGAGGCATCGGAGAAGAAATTTGGCTATAGTTTTCTACAAAAAGTTACTCTCTAATTCAGCATTTTCATGATCAACCATGAGGCAACATAACCACTAGTATTGTCTACCTGTTTAACATGTGGACAAATACTAAAATGCCATATATTTTTCTGTATAGTACTGAAAATGCATATAGAACCATGTCCAAAAATCACAACATGATAAAAAAATCATGTCCAAAAGTCAGAATATTACATAAACTCATGGGTTTTGTTAGGTTAAATAAGCCAAGTGTCTTTTTTTTTTTTTTGTCCTTATTCAATTTTTTGGGAATTTGTTAGTTTTTTTATCAAGTTTTTTGGGATTATTATTTCGTCATGACGAGAGGCACCTAAAAATTAAAAAATTACCATCAAAATTCAATTTTTTTGAATGAAAACGAAAAAAATGGCTTATTGGTTTAATTTTGTCTTTATTAGCTTATTTTTGTCTTTATTTAAAAGGACTAACGGCAGAGTAACTGTAGTTAGCAATTGGACCAAATTAAAACAAAATGGAAAGTACAGAGTATAAATCGAGCCAATTACAACTACAGGGACCAAGTTGACACAAACATTTAATTACAGAGACCATTTCGATTTTTTCCCCAATTTTTTTCTACGTTTGTTAGTTTTGTGCATAACTTTTGTGGTTTCAAGACAAATTGAAAGAGTAAAAAATTATAACTTTTACCCAAATATTTTTAAAATATCCAAGATAAAACTCAAAAGCCGACTTTTTGGATTGAACTCACAACCTCACTATACTTGAGTACAATTATACAATCGTTGGACCAATTATACAATCGTTGGACCAATTACCCGGGTCTTATTTTCCTTGGGGCTTACTTTCTGATTTCAAGAGAAAATATTTGGGTCCTTTCGAGGCGGTTGGTCACCTAGTTGTGGTGGAGGGTTTTTCAATTTGGGATTCTCTGTAGTGGTGTTGGGGTTAGCTCTATGGCTGTTTTTGTTTTTTTTTTTTTTGTGTTTTTTCCTTTTTGAAACTGGAATTGGGGTGCTTTTGGATTGAATCAGATTTTAGATTCTAAACATTTTGCAAGCTGTTTTCCAGCTTTTTGCAATACAGAGCTCTAGTTTTTATCGTTGCAGTCATAGTAAACAATTTTATCTGCTACTACTACAATTCAAAATCTATGATTAAATTGCGGGAGACTTAGCTAAAAGTTTCTCGTATTTATATTTTTTGAGCTCAAGGACAAGCACATTTTGCAATCAAATAAACGGACAAATGTACCTATGAAAGTGCCTAAAATTCTAGGGTATCCTATATATGAAAGTGCCTAAAATCTTAGAATACCCTATGAAAGTGTCTAAACCACTAAAACCCGATAATAGAAAAGTACATCCTAAAACCCTATGAAAGTAACTCAACATGTTTGGCCTTATGTCTAAAAATCTCAAAAAGTTGAATGACCTCTATTGAAAACTATTTTACTGGCATCATTCCCCTAAATGAAAATTATTTTACCGTCCTTAGATCATCCACAATGAAATAAGCAAAACAAAAGATTGATAAAGTTAGCAATATTTGCTCAAAAAAATGCTCACATTGGAATAACCAAACTTAACAATATCTTAGTAACTCATCAAATTTTGGCTTTTGAATAATCAAAACTTGTAATCTTTTGCCAATAACCAAATTTAGTGATCCCCACATTTTCTCAATCAAGTACACTCATTATTACACAAAAATCTTCTCTCTCTCTCAATAATGTTTTCAAAAAATAATTATAAAAATCTATTCTTACTATTCTTTTCAGAAACTTATTCTAAAAAAAAAAAAAACTTGTCTTTATTTTTTTAATTTTTTTTCATAGAAACTGTTTCTTCAATTTTTTTTAAAAAAAATTGTATTTACACAAAATTGTTTTTTACACATTTTTTTTCATAAACTATTTTTTTTATCCAACTATTTTTAACTTATACTATTTTTTTTCTTCCAAAATCTTTTTAATAAACTCTTTTTTTTTTCAAGAACAAATTTTTTTTATAAAAACTGTTTTTAACATAAACTAGTTTTTTAAAAGATTTACGTGTAATGAAGGGAAAAGTTTGGAGAAAACTCAGGAAAGGAAGCAATGGTCCCATTGGTTTTGATTATGAGCAAAAAAATAACCAATATGAGACTTAACATTGCTAACTTTACCAACCTTTAAATAGATAATCAAAATCTGATGTGGGATATTTTGATTTTTGCTTATTTTACTGCGGATGCTCTTATGGCTAATTTTTCCTTAAAAGGGTACTAGTAGTTAAACCAAATCGACGTTCAATCAAAACTTTCCAAATTGAAAACATTGAGTAACGTTCAATTTATGCCCTAGGATTTCCATGTCCAAAAATTTGATTAAACCTAATGACTTTTGAATCTACAGCCAACTTGGAAAGAAAATCTCTTAGTAAGATTTACCACTCTACTTTATGCATGAGGCGATGCGTGCTTTACCGGAAATCCTAATTGAATTTATTTAACATATAAAGGGAAAGAAAATTGTGAGAAAATTTTCAATGCAACGGATAGTTATAACGCCTCTCTCATATGGTGTGGAACCTACACATTCGCGGAGCCCACATCATGTAAAAGAGCGTTACATATAAGTGTTGCATTGAAGATTTTTTTTCGCACAGAAAATGAAATGATTAATGTGTATTTGAGAAGGACAGAAACTTAAGAAGGTAAAAAATACTCTATGTAATTAATGAAACACAAGGGAGGTAACAACCCGAAAAAGGAAAACAATGAGTAATAGCTAGTATAATTCCAGTTTATTTTTACACCATTCTAAACATCCTTCAGAGAGACCAAATGAGAGGGAAAGAGATGGCAGCACTGGCAACAATTGTATACCTCTGCTCAATCGTCATAGCTGCAGCCATGCCAGCGGTGGGTTGCATCGATGAATCGCCGGAAGGGGTGGCAAAATGGTTCCAAAACTTGGGCCATAGGAAGGAAAAGTTAACGACGTTTAAGTTGTATTTGCATGACCAGGTGAGTGGCAAGAACCCAACTGCAGTTGTAGTGGCCCGAGCCAACTTCACTTCCAAGACTCCTGCCCCCACCCCGTTCGGGACAATTGTCGTGATTGATGATCCGTTGACAGTTGGGCCCAAACTCAACTCTACGGTCGTGGCCCAGGCCCAGGGGATTTATCTATCGGATGGGCTGGAGGAATTTGCTCTAAACATTAACGTCAACTTTGTCTTCACGAGTGCGCAGTACAAGGGTAGCACTCTTAGCCTCTTTGGGCGGAACCCAGTATTTCATCCGTACCGTGAATTGTCTATTGTCGGAGGAACCGGTATTTTTCGACTAGCACGAGGAATCCTCACCGTGAAGACATACCAGTTCAATGCCACCTCCAATGATGCTACCCTTCAGTATTATTTTGCTGTCCTTCACTATTGAAATGATTGATTGTTGGTCCAATTAAACAAGAACAGTTATTTTTAGTAATTTATTTATATATTGTTGTGCTAATTATAGACAAAATATATATAGTTTCATTATTTTGGGCTTAAAAAGGGAAGAATCCCAAGATAATTAATTTTGTGCAATTAATCAGTAATTTATATACTGTTGTGCCAATTATAGACAAAATGGTTTCGTTATTTTGGGCTTAAAAAGGGAAGAATCCCAAGATAATAATGGGCAGTTAATCCCAATTAAGTCTAGTCCAAATTAGGACCACGAGTATGAAGATAAGGTCATAAGGTAGAGTTCACATATTTCAGTAGCTAGGGACATGCCTCCAACACCAGCAGAATGCCAAGTGACAACAGCTCAGGGGTGAGACTTGGCCCATCTAACTTTTGGCCTGACAGTATGCTAAATATTTTGATTTGAAATTGATTTAATGCTCAAAAGGCTAAAAGTATAAAAATTTGGTCTATGGTCCACTATAGCATGTTTGTAACCCACTAAGTCCATCTCTCAAGTTTGTAACCCACTAGGTCCACTCAGACAAGGGCCTTGTTTGGCTTAGACAAAAAAATGTATTTTTATTCTTTTTCATTTTTTGTGTTGCCAAACTGGACCCTTGTCAAGCCATAAAGGAAATAATACAAGACAAAAATCTCATTGCTGACTTTTTTTCATTTTTTTTTTATGCATTTTTTAGAATTTTGACAGCTCTCTCTCTCTACGTTTTAGATCTCGCACGCTCTATCGTTGCACAGATAACATTATATCTGTTATTCAATTGGTCCGCGAAGCGATCTCATTGACTTGGTTATGATAAACCGTTTATAACAAAGTCCAATTTTCACAGATAACGTTATATGAGCTTATTACAACACAATAACATATAACGTGACACGTTTATATATAAACTCATATATATGTATTATGTATGAGCTTCTGAAATCTTTTTTATAACAATGTAAGAACATATAACATAAGCTGTTATATGTTAAATTTTATATGTTTACAATGCAAAAACAAACAAAGAACATGTATTACTTTTGTCACAAAAATAAATACACAAAAAAAAAAAAAGATCTTGTAACCTTGTAATGTTATACATGAGACCTTGTCCTTACTAACTCCAAAAAATAGAAAAAAGAGATCATGTAACTTCTTTCCCTTCGTCGTCGTCGCCTTCTTCACAATCGACTTCATATGTAACTTAATACTCTTCACCCCTTGAACAACTGCACAAATAATAACAAACCAAATAACATTATGCCACCTTAACTGAAAAATATGGTTATCTGTGAAGAACTGAACTCTGTTATAAACATATATGGTTATCAGAGTAAGTCAGTGAGACCGCTGCGTGGACCAATTCAATAAAGTAGAACATATACCGTTATATGTGAGTTTCAGTGTTGTGAAACTCTAAAAAAAAAAAACATGGAGTATAACATTATATGGGAGCTCCTGACCCTGTGTACCTCCCAACTAAAAAAAAAACATTAGTCTATCTTTTGTTGATTTGTTATTTATGCATATATATGAAAATAGTTATCCAGATGCAAACATATAACATATATGAAAACTAATAAATTTACATTACTAAACTGGTCTGCGCAACGGCCTATAGAACTGAATATATAACCATATATATTCACAGAACAGAAGGAAAACTAGAGCAAACCTAACCATGTGTGTTGCATTCTAAAACAATGTGTTGACAGTCCACATATAACCACTATATCCTCGTATTTTTACAAACAAAACTCTAAACTAACCAAACACTAACCACTATAAATACTACCAATTAACATATAACCATATATCCTCATTTCTGCACATATAAGAAAAAAGTTAAACAGATGGAAACATATAGTTTTATATGTTAAAAAAAGTATTCAAGAATTTGTATATTACCATATATGTTTCATGATAGTAGATGTCAAAACGAAAACCTAAACGTTATATAATCTAAACGTTATATATCTCATGATGCACTATAACAGAAAATTACATATAACCATATATGTTAGAAATAATGGCATAATACAGGGTACAGATTTGAATATATAACCATATGTGTCCCGTATACAGAAAACAGACCATATTTTAAAAATATGGCTATATGTACAAATAAAACTAATAAATTAATACAATTTTGTGAAGAGATTATCTATGACTTTTGGAAATGTCATCGCATTTAACCTAAAATTGAACATCCTGTTGATACTTGGTGAGGGTTGGTTTGCAATCTTTGGATGGCATCCGTGTTTCGTTGCCGTTCAAAAAAAGTTTTAAATATAAGCTGTTAAAAAAAAAAGGGTTTGGCTTTCTTAGTGACTTCATGGCAATAAGCTTGCTGTACTCGCAGGAGTATTGCCAAACTCTAGTTCTTTTACTTTTTTTTTTCTATTTTAACTTACTATTTTTGTGATTTGAGGTTTGTACTGACATTGCTTGGCTCGTTTATTTCAGAGACTCCATATCCAGACAACATGGACATGATTTTCATATGCGAGAAAACTAATACATTTACATTATTGAATTGGTCCGCGTAGCGGCCTAATAGAACTGAATATATAACTATATATATTCATAGAACAAAAGGAAAATCAGAACAAACCATAACCATGTGTGTTACATTCCAGAATTGTCACGACCCAACTCCAATACGGGTCAAGTGACCGGCCGGTGACGGAATCACCAAGGCCTCCAACACTTTTACCATTCAGAGCATACTAAATAACATATAAAGAGAAACAGCGGAAGCGTCTATTCATACAACTCCAGAGTGTCTACACGACATAGCTAAGCATAATTTACAATACCACTTGTCTCAAAACTACACAACGTTCCTTCTCCTTTTTACAAACGTGCTATTTACAACAGCTAATCAAACAAGTAACCGGCCCTCAACTTGCTATTTACATTAACCTGGAAAAATAGAAAAGGTTTTCATAAGCCGAAGCTCGGGTGAGAAACGTATACCAAAATTACAAGTTTGACCATGGAAATACCTTACTCAGTAAAACAATTCAAGAACCAAGCAACATTTCAAGTATTCTCATCAAATTTTCCAATAACAAGCATTTCGATCCATAAATTCAATTCTTTGGTCCAAAAGATGGACACTTTTCTTCTTCCCTTTCACTTTTGCACATTCGAGTGATAATTACATTCAACGGTATTTTTGCCAGTCGGTTGGGGAGCGACCCCATTGAAGAGTGGTAAGATATCGTTACCAGTGATGCCTGGCTGCATCTCCTACCTTATTACTTCATGCCGCTAGTTTCTTTCCACGTCCCCTAGCGCTCGAGACACCGTTCGAATGATTCACATTATCACAAGCATGTACTAACAAGAAGTAAAATTCCAGTTTCCAAAACATATTGCCATGGTCTAAATCAACGGTAACACGAAAGATTTAATAAACAGGCCATCACATGTATTTTATTCAATGTCACCAACTAAATCAAGTAAGAGGATCAAATTCCACACTTTTCAACAAAAACATGCAATGGCATTTTATCCCAAAATTCAGAAAAATACATGTAACCAAGGTATACGTAACTCACCAAAAGGATGCGCCTAACAGACGTGGCACCAAGCTAACCCAGGACACTGGTACCTATACAATATGTACCACAAATTACCACCTGATATAGTTGAACTTAGAGGTGAACTAATCTCCAAATCAG
The DNA here is from genome assembly GCA_019656275.1 of Rhododendron kiyosumense. Lineage (NCBI taxonomy): Eukaryota > Viridiplantae > Streptophyta > Magnoliopsida > Ericales > Ericaceae > Rhododendron > Rhododendron kiyosumense. Next base: position 2,700 of record BPLS01030327.1, on the reverse strand, counting down.
GCTATCGAAACGGTATATAGACTGTTGTTATAGTTTTTAATAGTTCTAAATTAAAAGTAATATACTTAACTTAATATTTCCTCTGAAACTATGGTACAGAAACGCATAGGTTTAAGTTAGAGCCACAATCTGTTAGGAAAAACACTAACGATTTTAGTTGGGTTTTTAACTAGCTTAATTAAAACTCCTATTCCAATCTCTTAAATTGAGCTTATAATAATCACAGCATCACTAGCAAATAATCTACTCAAGTCAATTAACGGGGACGAGTTTTGAAACCAAACTCTTTGCCGGAAAGGGGTTCACTTGTGTGAAAATTACAGAAAGGTTCAGGTATAAGAAATTTTGCCCCAAATCTATTCCTCTATTATGAATAGTATACATATCTCGTATTACTAGCTGTAAAATAAAGTAATAGGTGAGAAAGATTACCAATAGGAGCTGTAGAAATCCTTCGGAAAACAAACGGAATCGAACGGAAACGGAAGCGGTGGGTCGATCTCAGTGAAACGGAATAGGCAGGAGTCTCTCTTGTTTTTGTTGTCTTTTAATTAGTAAATACTTATAATAATCATATATATACTACGGTGGAGAGGAGGTGAATCACATAAAAGAAGTTACACCTGTAATCCCAAAGCATAGCTCTGTGACACGTGGTGTGGTGTGTGGGTCTGTCGTGATTTCGGTCCGTACGCGTTCAGATTTCAATCTCCGAAAAATCTCAAAAATTCAACACAGACTAATAATAATTTAAGGGTCAATGCGGCGGTGTCAGATTTTTAAGGTGCAATCCCAACATTGCGTAACTTATACAGAGTGTTGAGTTCTTATTCGGACCACGTGACTAAACTACTACTTTTTTTTCCTTTTTTTTTTCCTTTTTAAAGAAAAGGCAGGATTTTACATTTCTTTTTAACCTACAAATAGTATTTTGTTATCTAATTAGAGTCATATAAGTGCATTTTAAAAGCCGGGCTTTACAAGAATAATGTGTTGACAGTCCACATATAATCACTATATCCTCATATTTTCACAAACAAAACTCTAAACTAACCAAACACTAACCACTATAAACACTATCAATTGATATATAACCATATATTCTCATATAAGCAATTAAATACAGTCAAGAACATATAACCATAATAAAGCATGTTGAAATTAGGACATATAGCCCTATATACAATAATAAAATATGATCAAATTTGGACATATAACCCTATAAAAGAATAATAAAGCATATAACCATATTAAAGTAGTCTTACTGAGAAACAGAAAAACAAACACTAATACCATAATTGAGTCAGACAAGATCAAATCTATTTATCAAAGTGATTCTTTGATTGCCTAAAACATCTCTTTTCAACTGAGAAACAAAACAAGATCCTTTCGTCCATTTTTAGTAAAATAGTGAAGGATATTTCATTAGTAATGAAAAAAGGGGGTGGAAATAACCATATATAGATAAATAATCACACATGTTAAACAACCTAAATACTAAACATTATATGTTCTCTATTTTTGAATTTACAAAGTGCAGAGACTCACATATAACCATATGTGTCACTTAAACAACCAAAACCCTACTCCGTTGTCCATTACCTATATTGAATTGATCCGCGCAGCGGCCTCATTACTGGCTTCTATAACATGTAGAGAACAAATTTAGACATATAACCATATATGTCAGTCAAACAAAAAAATTAATTGAGTAAAAAAATAAATTACACAAGATATGTATATATAACCACATATAATGGTTCCACAGATATGTATATATAACCATATATGATGGTTACACAGATATGCTGGTTCCACAGATATGTATTTATAACCATATGTTAATATATAACATTATATGATTCCATAAGTTCACACAAAATCCTAACCAAACCAGATCTGCACAAATAGTAACAAATAACAGTACATGTTCAACCCTAAATTAAACTCAACTTACCTATTTGTGTTAAAAACAAAAGCGATGGAGGGAACAAAGCCGACGGTGGAAAACGACGGCGATCTCGTGGATATTTATGTAGATCTTGTTGACGCGCTGTCGACAGAATGGAAAAAAATATATTTGAAGCCTTCATCAATCTTCCAGAAATGGTGAGGAAATCATCAGCGGGGTTCGAATCAAAGGCGACGATGATCGTCCCCAACACGGGCGACGATGATCGTCACCAACACGCCAGCCAAGGTGAGTACTCCAACTTTGACTTCTGCTCACCCTCGGATCTCCAGACTTTCTCCGTCGCCGGATCCAAACTTGCCTTCGGGATGGCTCCCGACAGCCTCTCTCTCTACGTTTGAATGGAATGGAATGGAAAAGAAACAATTATTAGGGCAACATATATTGGGGTATATTAGTATTTTTGTAGGTTAGTAGACTTAAGGGGTTATGAAACTTAGAAGTGGATAGATGGGTTTAGAAATTGCTATAGTGGACTTATGCAAAATTCTCCCCTAAAAGTATACCATATTAACACTCCACACAAGGGATTAAGACAGGAAACACCAGAGACATCAAACCAAGGATTTTTGCATAAAATTAAATAAAAGAGTTGTTAGGAACTAAATTTATTCAGAAAATTGATGCAAAGGTCTTAATAACATCATTACTGTCGAAGAAATCAAAGGATGCTATTAAGTCTATCAAAAGGGGACAAAACTCCTCGGCCTGATGGTTTCAATTCTGTA
>BPLS01030326.1:11804-30566 GCA_019656275.1 Rhododendron kiyosumense | reverse complement strand
TACGTATTATAAGGCTAACCGCGAGTTAAGGAATTTGAGTTTTTTTTTTTTTTTCTTTATTCAATTTTTGCATTTGTTCGTTTTTCGACAAATTTTTAGTCACTGTTGATTTGTTTCGACAAGACAAATTGGGAAAAAAAATTACTGTATGACTTTTACCTAAATATTTTTGAAAATATTCAAGATAAAATACAAAAATCCAACTTTTGGGACTTTATCTTGGATATTACAAAAAATATTAGTATAAAAGTAAAAAAATTACTTTTTTGATTTTTTTTTTTTTGTTGAAACGAATCAATAGGGGTCAAAAGTTTGTCTCAAAATGAGCAAATGCAAAAAAAAAATTCAAATAAAAACAAAATAAAAAAATCCAAGAATCTCGCTGCGAAACTTAGCCAGGATTTTCTATAAGGAAAATATGTGTTGATCTCTTTTAATGGCAAAAAATATTATCATTGTGTCATTGAAGTCGATTTTAAAAAATTATGACTTATACCCAAATATTTTAGGAAGGGTAAAAATAAAAAAATTACTTTTCCGATTCCTATCATCAAGACGGATTAATAGGGGTAAAAAGTTTGTCGCAAGTCGAACAAATGTGAATTCAACAATGAATCAACCAAGAGCAACTTAAGTTTAGAGTTTAGACCAGTAGATCAAGTTTTCGCAGCTGGAGTGTTCCCAAGTTATAAAAAATCTGTTTCTTCTGAAAACAAGAAAATTATTTACAAAAATGCTAGAGGCAATCGGTGTGGTATATCTCAGCTACACTCCTCTCACATATAAGAAGACCCACTGGAACAAGCCTCACCTGTATGTGAGAGGGGACAATAATTTTGAATGCATTTGTGAATGCTATAAATGTAGCACCTTTCCCCTTACTACCATCATAAATGAAGGATGGGGAGGGGGGGGACCAGATCAGGACGAGCGGGTTTGGGTTTGACATGACCCATATTTGACCCAATCCGTTTCAATTCATTTACTCTTTGACTCATATTTCACCCGCCCATATTTGACCCACAACCCGTTTCAACCCGCCCATTTACCACCTCAAAAAAAAAATCATCCTGTACAAGAGTTGCTTTACTCCTGAAATCCCATAACTTTTTTTTTGAAAATTTGTTTGTTTCCATCTGCTCCGGGGGTGCACGCCGTAGCCACTGCCGGCCATTGCCCTTATCCCAATTTCCACTTTCCAATTGGAACAAATTTTACAAAGAGAGAGAGGGGGGGAGAGAGAGAGAGATCGATCTGAGATTGAAAAAAACCATGGGAGAAGACTCTCAAAGCCGCTTCAAACCCTCACCACAACCAATCTCCACCGCTGTCTCTCGTCACTTCACTACCGATTCCAATAAATCTCACATCTCTCTTGGCCTAGTTCATAGCCTTGTTTTTGCTATTGGATAATGGTAGTAATTTATGGGTTGTTTAGACAAATAAGCCAAATGGCTTATTTTTTTGTCTTTATTCAAATTTTTTTTGCATATGTTAGTTTGTCGTTAATTTTTGAGAGATTATTGCACCGTCATGACGAGAGAAATCTAAAAAGTAAAAATTATGATCAAAATTAATTTTTTTGAATAAAGACTAAAAAATTGACTTATGAGGTGTTTGAACATTGAACTGTCGGTATCAGATACTGCTGTTTCGAAGAAAAAAGTTGAAGATGTAATGTTGATTTCAAGAAAGGTCCATCTGCATTTAATGATATCATACATTCATATGTCGCTTTTTTAAAAGAGGAGAGAGATTAGATCATACGTTTACTAATTCTACCATCCATTCAAAATTTTGATAAAAAAATTTATTAGGATTCTTTGGAGGGAAAAAAGAAGGAAATGGGGGCAGGGGGTGGTGGAAAATCAGGTCCGGTCGGGCAGGTTTGGGTTCAACTTGACCTATACTCGATCCGATCCGTTTCAACCCATATACTATTTGACCCACTCATATTTGACCCGTGACCCGCTTCAACCCGTCCAATCCGACCCAACCCGCCTATTTACCACCTTTAGTTTTATGGTTGAATAGAATTCAAATGTTATACTATAAGAATGTATGTACCATGAAGGGACCTTAGTACAATTTTGTTCACCCTCCAGAAAAGTGGGTGAACGTTACCTGAACTCTATTGATTAATTTTGACTCGTAGAACCCACCTCACTTTTACAGTCAACCAATAGAGAGGCTGATAACATTGACAAAATTGCATTGCTGTCACATAGTAGGGGGGAAAACGGATCAGGACGAGCGGGTTTGGGTTTGACATGACCCATATTCGACCCAACCCGGTTCAATCCGTTTACTATTTGACCCATATTTGTCCCACAATCCATTTCAACCCGCTCATTTACCACCTCTAAAAAAAAACCATCCGGTACAAGAGTTGCTTTACTCCCGAAATCCCATAACTTTTTTTTGAAAATTTGTTTGTTTCCATCTGCTTTGGGGGAGCACGCCGTAGCCACTGCCAGCCATCGCCCCTATCCCAATTTCCATTTTCCAATCGGAACAAATTTTACAGAGAGAGAGAGAGGAGGAGGGAGAGAGAAATTGATCTGAGATTGAAAAAAACCATGGGAGAAGACTCTCAAAACCGCTTCAAACCCTCACCACAACCAATCTCCACCGCTGTCTCTTGTCACTTCACTACCGATTCCAATAAATCTCACATCTCTCTTGGCCTAGTTCATAGCCTTGTTTTTGCTATTGGATAATGGTAGTAATTTATGGGTTGTTTAGACAAATAAGCCAAGTGGCTTACTTTTTTGTTCTTATTCAAAAAAATTTCGCATATGTTAGTTTATCGTTAATTTTTGGAAGATTAGTGTATCGTCATGACGAGAGGAATCTAAAAAGTAAAAAATTATGATCGAAATCAATTTTTTTTTTAATAAAGACGAAAAAATTGACTTATGAGGTGTTTGATCATTGAACTGTCAGTATCAGGTACTGCTGTTTCGAAGAAAAAAGTGGAAGATGTAATGTCGATTTTAAGAAAGGCCCATTTGCATTTAATGACATCATACATTCATATGCCGCTTTTTTAAAAGAGAGAGAGATTAGATCATACGTTTACTAATTCTACCATCCATTCAAAATTTTGATAAAAAAATTTATTAGGATTCTTTGGAGAGAAAAAAGAAGGAAATGGGGGGGGGCGGGTCCGGTCGGGCAGGTTTGAAACTTGACATGTATTCGATTCGACCCGTTTCAACCCATATACTATTTGATCTGTATTTGACTCGCTCATATTTGACCCGTGACTCGTTTTAACCCGCCCAAATCCGACCCAACCCGCCTATTTACCACCTCTAGTTTTATGGATGAATAGAATTCAAATGTTATACTATAAGAATGTATGTACCATGAAGGGACCTTAGTACAATTTTGTTCACCCACCGGAAAAGTGGGTGAACGTTACCTGAACTCTATTGATTAATTTTGACTCGTAGAATCCACCTCACTTTTACAGCCAACTAATAGAGAGGTTGGTAACGTTGAACAAAATTGCATTGCGGTCACATAGTAATATTTCAATTTTTAACCACATTTTGCGACTCCAATTTTCAACTCATATGGCCCTTAAAAAGTGCATCTGGGTCGTAATATCTTTCCTTTTGGTGCAGTACTTTATTTATTAAATCTATTGTGGGATATGTGACTAATCACTACCTGGAAGATGTCGATTCTTTAACTTTAGTCTTTCAGAGATAGGACGGTAAACGAGTTGAGCCAAGCTTTGTTGAGCTTGAGCTCGGTTCAAGCTTTAACGAGGTGAATTTAGTCATTTACTAAACGAGCTTTTTTAATCGAGCCGAGTCACCCTTAACGAGCCGAGCTTTTATCGAACGAGCTGAGCTCTACTCGGCTTGTTTACTAACCGAGCCGAGCTCATGAGTTATTCGGTTCATTTACAGCCATACTCTCAGACCTCCGCCCTCTAATGCCAAGAGTGAAGAGTTATTTGACCCAATAGCATTAAAGGGTGCACTTAAGTACTATGAGAAAAACGGTAAAGAGTTCATTCCAAGATGTTAATCTATCTATTTATTATAACAAATTTGACTTTCGTGGATCCAATTAAAAAAAAAAATTAACTGAGCCTCTAACCTCTATTCAAACATTATGGCTATATATGTTTGGTAGCTATTTTATGGAATATTTAAATATCCATCCTCTTTTTTCATACCATGTAAGAATTCATCCCGCCCTTTTTTCATGCTTATGATTTCATCCTTTTAGTGTGTGAATTGCCTTTTTTACCCTTTTCATTATAATATATATTATATTATATTATATTATATTATATTATATTGCTTTCCTAATTTAGTAGGATTGGATTGGATTATTTTCCCAATTTAATGGAATTTGATTGGATTATTTTCCTAATTCAATGGAATTTGGTAAATTTCAATATGATTGATTACTTTTTTTTTAATCATGAAATGTATTTGAGGAATCGATATTTTTAGAAATACAATATGATAAGTTGACCACATCTTTACATTTTTTCTTCATTCTTTGAGTTGGCCAATGAAACATGGCCAAATTATCATAAAAAATTATATAACATGACATCTTCAAGCCGTTACATGGTTAAATTATCATGATATTACATGGTTAAATTACCAGGACATGACACGGTTAAATTATCATGACATTACATGGTTAATTACTTATGATTTCATCCTAAAATTCTCAGCCTATATAGACAAGAATTTTGGGATGTAAACTACTTATGATTTCATCCTAAAATTCTTGGCCTATATAGACAAGAATTTTGGGATGAAAATTACTTATGATTACATCCTAAAATTCTCCACCGATATAGACAAGAATTTTGGAATGTAATTACTTATGATTACATCCTAAAATTCTCGGCGACAAGAATTTTGGGATGAAAATTACTTATGATTTCATCCTAAAATTCTCGGCCTATATAGACAAGAATTTTGGGATGAAAATTACTTATGATTTCATCCTAAAATTCTCAGCCTATATAGACAAGAATTTTGGGATGAAAATTACTTATGATTACATCCTAAAATTCTCAGCCTACATAGACAAGAATTTTGGGATGAAAATTACTTATGATTTCATCCTAAAATTCTCGGCCTATATAGACAAGAATTTTGGGATGAAAATTACTTATGATTACATCCTAAAATTCTCCACCGATATAGACAAGAATTTTGGGATGTAATTACTTATGATTACATCCTAAAATTCTCGTCGACAAGAATTTTGGGATGAAAATTACTTATGATTTCATCCTAAAATTCTTGGCCTATATAGACAAGAATTTTGGGATGAAAATTACTTATGATTACATCCTAAATTTCTCAGCCTATATATACAAGAATTTTGGGATGAAAATTACTTATGATTTCATCCCAAAATTCTCGGCCTATATAGACAAGAATTTTGGGATGAAAATTACTTATGATTTCATCCTAAAATTCTTGGCCTATATTGACAAGAATTTTGGGATGTAAACATAAATATTTGTACATCTCAAACTATCCTTATATGAAGTGGTCCCCGTAGCGGCCTAACAGATTTCGCTGGACTAGTTTCCTGGTAAATGATCCAAATAATTAACCATGAAATAGTTTCATGGTAAATTGTCTAAATAATTAACCATAAAATGATAGGAACATACATACATATTTCATGATAAATGCTACAAATAATTTACCATGAAATCGAAAAGCCTATATTACATATATTGTTTAAAATCAGGCCTATATATGGTTTAAAATATATACATATATACAATTAATAACACTCAAAGGGCAATATCGGTATTAAAAATATGAAAAGGATGAAATCATAAGTTTCTAAAAAGGACAGGATGAATTCATAAGTGAAGAGGGCAATAAGGATGAATTTTTAAGTCTCCCCTATTTTATATTCAGTTTTTTGTTTTCATTTTCAAAATTTTTAAAATTTTGAAGAGAAATTAAAGTATGTTTGGTTGCCCAATTTCATTTTTAAAAATTAAAATAGTTTTCAAAATTTCTGAAAATAGAAGAAGTGACAAAACTCAACTTTCACTTCTTTCCAAAAACTATAATTTTCACGCAAGTATTGTCTACTTGGTCATCAGAAAATTCTGTATGCATCCCTTTTTTTTTCTCAGTACCCATCCTTAGGCTCTGTTTGTTTCAATATAAAATATTTTTCTTGTAGGCTCTGTTTGTTTTGTTTGACCGTAAAATATTTTTGTCAAAAATATTTTACCCATTTTTAAGTGTTTAGTTGCAAAAACCTCGGTAAAACAATTTCCTCCGTAAATCGTTTTACTGCTAAAATAACTTACCCAATGAAATCCCGCAAGTTGTTTTCCTCTCTGACGTCCGTCTACTCCGACAACTCAACGGACACCTTCGTTCATTGACGCAACATCTCAGTTGGCATGACAAAGTTTAAATCCCGAGGTAACGAGGTTGTTCTACTACGACTGTCTAATTCGTATTGCTACACAGATCTATTGCAAACGCCTCTTCGCACATTTCGTTCTCTTCTCTTTAGTTTTTCCCTCATTCTTTCTAGTTGCTTTCCACAGCAACTAATACTAGCTATCAATGATCAATGGTCCTGTCTGTTTTGGGTTGCTTTCTTGACAGGTAAAATAAATCATTCACCAACCTGTCTTACAACTGTTTGACAGAATGCCTTAGTGGAGTGAAGGATTTCTAATCGAATCGTGTGAAGTTTTGGACCCCAAGTACATAATTGCTTCCGTATGATAAAGCACGTGTTTTTGGCTTTGGTCGGGTTGGTAAGGTAAAACGAGCAGTGAATGATTTATTTTGTCTGTCAGGACAGCAACCCAAAACAGGACCCCTGATCATTGATAGCTACTGTGGAAAGCTACTAGAAAGAATGAGGAAAATGTGAGGCTTACACAGTAACAAGCCCTAATTTCTTGCTCTAATTCATGGCATGTAAAAACAAATCTTTACTCCATAATATACCCGAAGATGAAGACGCCATAGATGGAAGCTTGAGTGACGAAGGGAATTTGCTCGTTGACTGGAGATGATGAAACCCTCACAAAAGCACCAGATATTTCTAGAGAGAAATAGCTACTTCCTTTCTTTTTACGTTTCCAGCCATATGTGTCTTAACGGGCTTGACACACACATATATTTGAGGGCTTATTAACCTTTTTGATTCTCAAAGTATTAATTCCGTCTCATTTTCATCCTCAATGTAAACATTAGAGACATTTGGTCCCCGATGTTTAATTTTATACCAATTAAGTCCCCAAGTTTAATGATGTTAGTCTCATCCGTCAAAATGAGGGGCATTCACGTCATTTCTCCCACCCAAAATTTATGTCAAAGAAAAATGAAAAGAGAGAGATATTTGCTTGCAACAGCAGCCATGGCTGACGCCGTCGTGGTTGCCGGTGACCTTTTTTGTCTTTTCGCGAGGCCAATTGTTAGTACACAATGTATTTAGCACCCACCCCCTCCGTCGTTTCACGGGAAGAAACGAAAAGTTATGACTCCAACTTCCCCTTTTAACCTTTGCCCTATTTCAATATCAGCTTCTTGATCCCCATCCTAATTTCCAAACTGCTTTAGCTACCCAATGAATCCTTCGAATCGATGAACGCCTTTTCGGATCACTAATTTCTCGAGATATTTCTATAACTGAAATTCAAACATTTGTTTTGATTCTTCAACAAAGTTTCCAATCACTGATTTCTCAAGATATTCCGATAATTGAAATTCAACAACCTCTATTTTGATTCGTCAGCAAAATTTCCAGTTGAATTGCCAGATGACAACGGGGGGCGAGGCTGGCGTCATGGAAGGAGAGGGAAAGGAGGAGGCAAGCGATGCTTACCTCCGAACCTCGCCTTCAAATAAGGTTGAGACACCTCAAGCGTAGGGTTAGGTCGTCGATAGCATAATAACCGGAAAGTCCGGAATCGTACCCACAGAGAATCGAAAATAGCTTAATCGGATTATAGGTTTTATATGGTGGATTGCGGCGTTTAAGACGGCCAACTTGGTTTTACTTTGAAAGTGAAAACTAAAGAAAAGACTAGAAATGTGCTTTATAACTTAAAGAGGCAAGTCTAGGGATCTTCTATCCCTTAACAAAGGCCATTACCGATTCTCAATTATAACTCAAGCGAGAGTCACAACCGCATGCTCACGCCCGGAAGATTTAACTTTAAAAGACTACATTTATCGAAAGATATGATTAAACGGAATTAAACTAACCTATTTTTACTAATGTATCTAACACGTAGGAGACCACGAGCCCTCAATATGTTGCTTGCCAAGACCACTTGACTAAACAACATGCCAAGGAGTTAACACCCCTCGCTTAGACCAAAATAGCTAGGTTAATCCAATTCCGAAAACCATGATTTTAAGCCCGAAGGTTTGAGAACCAAATAACCACCTAAATCATTGTGAAAGAGTAGCCCGAGATTTAGCCAAGAAACTACTCACACATAGCAAAAAGACTAGAAATCATGCTAGAAATGATAAACATATTTAGTCGACCAAAGTGAAAACAAACTTGATATTAAGAAGAATCTAATCCGTACATGCAACTTTAAAAAACGAGAAATTAACAAACGAGAAAGACTTACAAATGTTTTGGAAGGATTTTACTAAAAAACTTGGAAGATATTAATGGAGTGTTCTAGGAAAGTAAGAAAGACTAAGGCTAAAAAAGACTAGAAATGACCATGATTTCCATATATGGCATATAGGCCTATTTATAGGGAACTAAAGTTAGGTTACAAATGATCAAAAAGTCTCCAAAATATTTCAAAAATATTCCACAAGTGGAAACTTTCCATAAATGGAAGATTAAAAAAGTTACAAAAAAATCTACAAATTTTCCCAGGCTGTACCGGTACTGGAAATGCCTCAGTACCAGTACAAGGCCTTCAAACGGCTAGAAAAATTGAACTCTAGACACCTTGTACCGCTACTAGAAGTTGGCCAATACCGGTACATGCTTGACAGATTTTTGGGCAAATTTCGCAAGCTCGCTCCGGGCACTCCCGTACTCGGATTTAAGTGTTCTTTGAACCGTTTGAAAGCACGTCGAGTCTACTTTCTAACCCAAGTGGTTTGGATCAAAAGTAATTTGTACACCAAAAGTTATGACAATTCTTCTATCAGCTGGCCGGAAGATTAGTAGCTTTGGTAAAATCCTCACATGTTTTTCAATTCCCTTAACCCTTGGGCGACCCGAGCAACCTCCAAACCATCTTTCGAGCACCACAACAGGGTGGCACGTGACCTTGAGTACTTGGTTGCACCCGGAGCATTCCTTGACATTCAAATGCGCCTTATTTATACGAATTACTTGAACACACACAAAAACCTACCTTACGTGCAATATCGCATAAAAACGATAATAGATATGTACAAACACAATATACTAGAGGACTTAAGCACCAAGAATATGCATTATTAGGTGCTTATGAAGCGATTACGGCAAAGATCTTTACAAGGTTGAGGATGTACAGGAACTACAAGCTTCCTAAGCAATAGCACCGGAGAATGCCCCTCTTTTTGACGGATGGACGGGTTTGCGGTGGTGGTGTGAGTGAGTGGTGGGAGGTTGCAGAGGTGGTATGGATGTGTGTGTGAGAGAGAGAGAGAGAATGAATATGAGTAGCAAAAAAAAAAAACAGCTAGATGCTATGTGCAACACTCCGGTGGCGTGGCGTCCGACGGTAGGTTTATCCGAGAAAGAAAAAGGAGAAAGGGGGAGAGGGGAGAAGAAGTGTGGCTCTAGGCCTCTCTTTTTTTCGTATTTGTTCGACATAAATTCAGAGTGGGCAAATGACGAAAATGCCCCTCATTTTTACGGATGGAGTTGACAGTGTTAGATTTGGGGACTTGATTGGTACGAAATTAAAATATCGGTGACCAAATGTCTCGAATGTTTACATTGGAGACGAAAATGAGATGAAGTCAATACTTTAGGAACCAAAAAGGTTAATAAGCCTATTTGTTTGGATTTCTTGGACTGGACTTATTTGTAATATTTGAGCTTTTAGGCCTTTAGAGGTTTTTATGGGCTTTATTTGTTTTTATCTGGGCTTTTAGTCCATCAAGTGTTATGGATTATACCTATTTTGGTGTATTTTCCAACCCTTAGTTGGAAATTCCTTTCCCTCTTTTTCTTTAATAAAATGTTACTTTTATTGATTTAAAAAAAATCGAATAAGAATTGGAAAATAAGGTACGAAATTAATAAAGGAGTCCTGACAGGGAACTACTGTTTGCCTTACAAGTTGTTTTCACTATTAACACTTAACTTACATGAGTCTATTCCAGAACACCTTCTTAAAAAAAAGTGTTTTTTTTAAAATAATGTAAATAAAAAAAAATTGTACCGTATTAAAGATCTCAATGAGATCTTTCAAACAAAATCCATATTGCATATTTTTATATTCAATAAACCAATCATTTTTTAGCTTGAAATTACTTTCTTAAAAAATAAGTACTTATTTCACATTCCGGAACGGAGCCTACTCACCTCTCTATCACAATTTATTACCTAATAATACTCGTAGTTGAATAACAAATCAAATTTATTACTACTATAAAAAATCACAAATAGGATGTACGACCGTCAAAGTAGATTAGTAAAATGTCAAAGAGGTCTTTCAACCAACGGCAAAGAGGTGCAGTTAGATGTAAAGAGAAATGAGGTCAAACGTTCAATTTCTAATTTAAGGTGTTAATCTAATTATTTTAATAGATTTTTGTTGATTAAAAAAATATAGATTAGTAAAATGTAACTCTGTACGTACGTTAACCTTCAAATAGGGCTGCAAACGAGCCGAACTGAGTCTTACCGTGCTCATGTTTGTTTATTAAGTTTTTCACCAATCCGAGCTTGTTCACGAGCCTTAACGGACCAATAAAAATATATATATATACACACACACACACACACACAAAAAAAACTTCAAGTAAGGGCGCTCTTATCGTATTAAGTTAAAGACGTCCCTTTCCCAACCAATTTGTGATGATCCGAGCCCCTTAATATGTTCAGAACATAATTTTAAGGGTACCCGTGAGAAATCAGCAAAAAAAAGGCCCAAAAGAACTTGATCCGAACAGTTTTTGTTTATATTTTATCAAACAGTTCAAATAAAAATGTTCAAATCAAGCCCTTCCAGTCATTATTTTTTGCTGATTTCTCGCGGGTAGCCTTAAAATCACGTTATGAACACATTGAGTGGCTCGGATCATCAAAATTTAATCGAAAAATATGAGGGAAATGGACATCTGCATTTTATTTAAAATGAGAACGTCCAACCAAAAATATTTTGATTGTGAAGATATATATCTTTCATTTTTTTATACTCTAGAAAAAAATAATCTCAATTTGGAATAATAATAATATGTGTAACGATCCTCATTTTGACCCTAATTTTTTGAGTAAAATTAGGAAGCGTGCTCCTAAATTATTAATTGATTAGAATGATTTATGTAATTAAGTGCACTTGACCTTATAAATAGAACCCAAACAAACTAAACCATATCATCCTAATTGAACCAACACCCAAAAACTCCATTACTGCCTAACCTAACCCATGACCTCCCTTTCTATCAACCCATCAACTCCTTCCATTGTGCCTAGTTTTGGCATTTCCTTTTCTCTAGCCAATAAGAACTCAACACACTTTCCAAAAGCTTTCCTCTAACCTCGGGTCTGGACCTTCTACACTTCATTACCCAACGGATTGTACCTAGCTAAATTGACACACCCCATATCACCCCACCTGCTACCAACAAAAATAATTCACCAAAGAAACAAATAAGTACTCCCCACTCCCTCATATTTCGCCACAGCAAGAGAGAAAAAGAGAGTGAGACAGAGGGAGAGGGAGAGTATGTGAGAGAGAGAAAGGCATTAACCCATAGCCTTATTCCTTTTTTTTCTTTTCTTTTGTTCCTTGTCGAGAGTGAGAGAGAGGGGTGCCGGAAAAGAAGGAAAAAGTGAGAGAGAGGGGTGCTGGAAAAGAAGGAGAAGGAAGAAAAGCACCACTGTTGCCGCCACCAAGCCCAGCTTCCGAACCCATAATTTTTCATCTGTTCTAGCTAGAACTCCAAGGATCAAGGTAGATATCTCATTATCTCTTAACTCTAAGTATATCAAAACAGTTTCGTTGTGAAGAAAACCGTGACCTTAATCGAGCCCGTGCAAAGAGTAACCAAAACTACCAAAAACTGTTTGAACAAGTCGGTATCTCGAGTCCGCGAGTCACAACGTTTCGGCGGCCACCTTGTTAACAATCTGTTTGGCTATTTGGGCAATACTAGGTTCTGTTGTTTGTGTCTTAATTAAGGTCATACAATTAGCTTAGGCCTTATATTGGTTAATGACATGTTGGTAGTGCATGTGGTTGAAATGCTTAAGTTTGCTACTGATCTATATGAATATGGAATAAAGCTAGTATTTCTTAGTAAGGCATGAAATAGTTAGTATATTTGATTAGAAGGGCAAAGAAGTTAAACAAAGAGAAGATTTTTGGAGCTACTTGGTTAAGATGTTATACGGATGTACTAGAAAATTTATTTTACTTGTTTAACTAGTAAAGTTTATATTTCACTATACAAAACTATATGGGTATATTGTCAGATTTTAGAAATAAAATTGTGAGGTTTAAATAATTCATCGTTGTAGTAAATAAAAATGTATGTCCTTTTAGTGAAACTTAAAGTACTACTTCAGTAATTTAGTTTGATAAAACTAGATAGTGTTTAGTTTAAAGTGAAACTTGGATTAAAACAAATAGAAGATCTCGGCTGATAAGATAACTTAGTGAAACATATTGAAATCGTTATGAGGTTAGTTTGAACTTAAGCTCGCTAGAGATGGGATTCAGTTATCCTGTGTATATGGTGATATTATGATCTGTTTATTTGTCATTTGAAATGATTGCTTTTTCAATTGAAACGAGAACGTAGAAAGAACATTAGAGACATCGGATGAGTTGTGGACTTAGAGAAATTATGTAGATGTTGTCATGGTTTTAAAAAAAAAAGGAAACAGATGAAAGGATGTGGGCTTAGTAGGACCTCGGGGGTAGCCTGACAGGACCTCAGGTCATTGGAGGTAGCCTGGTAGGACCTTGAGGGTAGCCTAAAAGATCCTGTATAGCTAGGGTGCCCAAGCAAAACCTCAGGGATAGCCTGACAGGACCTCATGTATTGAGGGTAGCTTAGCAGAACCTTGAGGGTAGCCTGATGGACCTAGAATTGTGAAAGTAGCCGACTAGGACCTCGGGATGTTAAGGGTAGCTTAGCAGAACCTATAGAGTAAGGGGGTGTTTGGAAGGCCTGGTTTTACATTTTCCAATTCCCATTTCTGGATTTTGGGTGTTTGGTAGGAAGAGGAAAAATGGATTTTCCAATTTCTTGTTTCTAAAACAAAACGGAAAATCTGGTAAAATGAGCTTTTTCAATAACCATTTTCCAATTTTTGAATCCAGCCATGCCAAAAAGACAAGGCTACCCTCTCTCTTTTCGGATAAATCTCATTTTGAACGTTATGTGCAGGTGGGGATCTCGGTTGGTGGTGGGGTGAGCTTGGTGGCGGTGGTTATGGAGGAGGTGATGGTGGCCGGTTGAAGGTGGTGATAAGGAGGTAGTGGTGGCCAAACTCCCCTCTCCCTCTCTCACACATTGCTCTCTCTCTCTCTCAGCCCTGTGTGTGTGTTGTGTTGACCAAAAGAAGTAAAGGAGAAGAAGAGTACTAGTAGGTGGTGGCATCGGTAGAAGGGAGGGCCATGCATGTACCAGTAGAAATAGTTGCGGGGGCAACATAGTAAAAAATCAATTCATAATTCATTTTCATTCCATATCTTCCAAACATTACTCCTATTACAAAATGCATTTTGCACATATCATCTAAACACTCCACCAAATACAAAATACATTCTTATCATAATCCCAAAAGCCAAAAAGTGAAAAATGAAAAGTCAAAAAGTTGGCTCCCAAACACCCCTAAGTCAAATGAATATTGCAATGTTGGAATGGTTATAGAAGTTGAGATTCTGGAATTTACTTAAGTTGATGGTTATACAAAATGAACAAATTTCTTACCTCTTTTTATTATAAATGTGGTTACTTGTAGAGTTAGAGTAAGAGTTAACGGGTATGATTTATCTACTGAGTGTCAAAACTCATTCTAATGCCGTTTGGCCTGGCGTTTCATGCTAGGTATACAAAGGATGAGAGGTGATCAGCACTTTGAGAAAGAGAAACCAGTTGCTGAGACTGGGCAAGAAAAAGCTTGGAATCCGTATCAGAATTTGAGTCTTGCTCTACCCTTTTGTTTAATTAAGTTGTCAGACTTCTGTACCCGTATCCTTAGATGCTCTAATTTATTTTTAGTACTGATTTCAAGTTTCAAGAAATATAATCTTAAGTGATTAACTTCTTCTTTCGTAAGATTCAAATTATTTCTATCTTTAATTCAAATTTTTGGACTTCCATTGTTAAACTCAGTTTTGAAGATTAATTAACTAAAATATATTTTCAAAGTTATTAAATCTTTTGAAAAAGATTAAATTAACATTTCTAAAAATTGGGGCATTATTGTAACGCCCCGACTTTTCGGGTGCAAAATAAAATAATTTTCTTAAGAAAATTTGCTAAATAAATATGATTTTCCAAAAGAAATGTTTAGCTATTACAATCTCAAGAAAATTTATTGATTCAAAATACATTAACTTCAGAGCTGACTCTAGGCTTGACACGAATCCCGAGCATACTGGATCTCCATTCCTGATGTTCTCTCTGCGTTGAACTGCACTGACATTGAATCCTGCGCCATCTGGCAAATTGATCGCCGAAGCAAACGATTTGCCAGGATACAGACGTATTCGTGAGTGATAAAATCACCCAGTAGAATAAGCCAACCCAACTACCCCTCTCACTTTACAGTTAGCAAGCAATAGGATAAAATGATACGAAGAAGTAAAACAGAGATCTTTCACATAAGCCAGTTCATTACTATCCATTATCCTACCGTGAAATCTAAGATCTCCTCCGCGGGATCTTTCCTCCCCAACCGCTAGCCATGCTCGGTCCCATGAGGTCACTTCCCTTTGCTGTCGCAGATACACCTAAGTTATATACCGAGTGTGCACCCCAATAACTACAACAAGGGGTAAGCTTATCATGCCTGATTCATGACTAGGATTCGCTTATCTTATATACCACTTCACATTCATCACAATCATTACTGGGCCCTCGCCAGTTTCAATTCATCACTGGACTCTCGCCAGTTTCAATTCACCACTGGACTCTCGCCAGTTTCAATCCCATCACAAATCTCATCACATCTCAAATTCTCGCCTGCAGACATTCTAAAAATAAAACTTTCCAATTCATCCATTATCTAGCATCGTCTAGGTGAATTCTATTCGCATACCACCCCATGTCTCTAGGGTCCAATCTAGCATTCAAATCAAGTATCGGGGCAATATACAATTAATCAAACAATGATTTAAAACAGATGATAAACAAAGCAATCAAATAATAATTAAAACAAATAACAAGTAATGTGATCACACAATTCATTATGAACGGGCCGTTGCCCTTAGTCTTGTATGGCCGCAATGTCTAAAGTAAGAACTCTTATCAAATAAAAATTTGAGAGTAATTAACATTTTGGGCCGAAACATATAACCTTAATAAACTTCAAGAGCTAATTTTAATAGGTTATCAATGCACGAGGGCTGAAATACTTTACTATAATAGATAAAGGAGAAAACTGTAATTTAGGTTTCATTTTTTTATCCAATATGAACAGTAAAACAAATGAATGGTAATCACGCTTATAAACAGTGAACAGTGATTTTTTTTGGAAAAGCTAAGTTTCGTTCATTCGATTCTTTTTTATTTTAATCATAAAAACTAACCTCTTAGTACATTAATATACTTTGAGAAGAGATAGATAGGATTATAGAACTTAAGTCGTAATAAAAGAAGAATAGGTTATGGCGCCGAAACATGAACTTTAATAAACTAAGGGGCTAATTATAATATGTTATCATACATTTGGACCAAAATTAGTGCACTATAATTTAGGAGGATCAAAGTGTTATTTTATCCAAAAAATTTCAATAGCCATCTCGTGGGATTCTCTGTTCACAGCCGAAGAAATATTTAAATAAATAAATAAAAAGAGGAGAACGGCCGGTCTCGACCACGCAACGTCGAGATCAATTTCTTTCAATCCGGATCATAAAATTGATACGTAATTACTAAATATACTTAGGAGAAGTAGGAGAATGATTAATCTACCTTTAATCTTGACAAAACGATTCGGTGGAGTCGGTGGGTTTTCGTTTGGCGGCGAAAGATCGGTATTTTAGCAGAAACTTTGGACTGGAATAACTTGATCAAACCTCTGCCGTTCTGGACGATTCTTGTGTCTAACACGAAGATCTTGAAATGCTCTACAACTTTTGTGAAGAAGTCGAAGCCCGAAAACCATTCGAACTAGGAGAAAAGTGGGGGTTTTCATAAGTCCTGTTTGCTGTCTGGAAACAGAAATCCGAGAATTTTACTGAACTTTGGACAGCGATAACTCTATCAATCCTCGACCTTTTTGGGTGATTCTTGGGTCAAAATCGGAGATCTCGACGCCCTCTACAACATTCATGAAGAAACTTAGACCTAAAAACGTCAGCAACTAGGAAGAAACAGGCCGTGAATAGAGGGACGTGATATGGACGAAAATTGAGTTTGGGTTATCGATCTTTTCTTCTTCTTTTTTCTCTCCTTTGTCTAGGTTTCTTCGCTCTCTCTTTCTCAGCCGAATAAAAGAATGGGAAAGAGGGATTTGGTTTTATAGAGAAATTGGAAGGAGGTGGGATGTTATTGAGATTAAAAAGAGATATAGTTTAGGAAGAGTTTGAAGGGAAGTGGGTAAGTGAAAAAAATAAAGATAGAGGGAGAGATTGGTGAGAGATGGGTAACCAAATCCCATAAATTGTGGGATGATTATTAGTATGAATAATATAGATAAATATGCACACACATTTATAATTACAAGTTGAATTAAAATTTTGCTAAACTAATTTTAGTCACGAAAAATTAATCTAGGTTCTGGTTTAATCTAATTACACTTTAAAATAGTTAATCGATTACTATAGACTATTTGATTAAAAATAATTTCTTTATTCGAAAAAAAAATAGGGCAAAAATCCAGGTCGTTATAATTACAATATGTAATATATAGTGGATGCCCGTGTCTAAAGACACAGCTTGAACGATTCAAACAAATACTGGACATTCAACCATATATATCAACCCCTACCCAATGAATTCAACTTTGCTAAAAATAATAACCCAAACAAATTTATTGACCTGTTTAACTTGAATCAGCAAGTGAAGAGCAAATAATTTTTCAATTTCTAACTTTTGTATGCACAAACTCAAATGCATAAAACTTTGATAAAATAAAAAACACCATCCAAACATCAATGCAAACAAAAAATCTATATTGATTTTGGGTAGGTAAAAAAATCAATAATAATAAAATGACAAAAATATATGGTTGTATACCATTTTTCTTGCCTACAATGGGTCCCCAAAAAGCGATTATGAATAGGGCAATCCAAACATTGATATATGTCAATAGATAATAAAGAAAGCCCGTTCCCAATTAACAAAAGCTTGTACCAAATTAAGATTAGGCAAAAATCAAATTAAGATTAGGAAAAAATCACACATCGCGTGAGCAAATATTACAATAGATTAAATTCATGCCATTACCTTGGTTGATGTTTGGTGTGCTCAGAAGAACCTTAGCAAATGTGTAAACGACGTCTAAAAGCTTGTACCAAATTAAGATTAGGCAAAAATCAAATTAAGATTAGGGAAAAATCACACATCGCGTGAGCAAATATTACAATAGATTAAATTCATGCCATTACCTTGGTTGATGTTTAGTGTGCTCAAAAGAACCTTAGCAAATCTGTAAACGACGTCTAAAAGCTTGTACCAAATTAAGATTAGGCAAAAATCACACATCGCGTGAGCAAATATTACAATAGATTAAATTCATGCCATTACCTTGGTTAATGTTTGGTGTGCTCAGAAGAACCTTAGCAAATCTGTAAACGATGTCTAAAACCACAGAAATCCATGAAATTTTTTTGGAAACGTAAGAAAGTAAAATCATAGAAAAGTTATGTAAATCACACTCACTTTGGTTGCACATGATCTCCCCGTTGAATGCCTCTAAGAACAAATTAACCATCTCTCTATTAGAAATTCCATAAATTAAGAATGAAATGATTAGCTATAAATCTTCTTTTTTTAAAAGTTTCTTATAAGTGAGCCTATCCGTTAAAAAAAAATTTGATCAATGGATACCTATATATATAGAGAGAGATTATGAGATCAATCACAAAATTACCTTGCTTGAAAGAGACCAACTAAGACGCATAGAACAAATTCGAACGCATAAATCTTGATCAAATCAAAAAACACTGATATACCAGTAGTTTGAGTAATGTATGAATAGAAATTTTTGTTCAATTGTGTTACTGTTTATCCCATTTGGGAATCTCATAAGACCCGTGCTATGCACGATTTTGATGACGGCAAATAACTTGAAAGTCGTAGAATTTCATGACCAAATGGATAGAAAAAAAGTAAATTCATTATGTGAGGGCAATCATGATTAAACTTTTACCAAATCCTTATTTATTATGTGGTTAAAAAAAAACTT
>BPLS01030326.1:672-11794 GCA_019656275.1 Rhododendron kiyosumense | reverse complement strand
CTTCATTCAATCCTATAGAATGAACTTCTTCATTACCAATGCACTTTGGATTGCTCGATTGAAACCCTCTCCCTCCTTGTATGTTCTCAAAAAAAAAAAAGATTCAAACATTATACTCAGTACAGCCGTCACTCCAATTTGAACCGAGCGTAATCAAAATTTTTTGGAGTTGAACTTAACATGAAGAACTGGAAAAAAAAAAAAAAAAGAAGTAAAGAGCCATACCTGTGGTGAGAGAATTGGAGAGAAGGCGATAGTCAGGGAGACGGAAAAGAGAACTGGAAAGAAAACGTTTAGGGAGAGAGAGAGAAAGAGAAACGATTGGGAAGAGAGAGGGAGATTAAAAAAAAAAAAACATGAAGAACTGGAAAAAAACGAAGTAAAGAGCCATACCTGTGGTGAGAGAATTGGAGAGAAGGCGATAGTCAGGGAGATGGAAAAGAGAACCGGAAAGAAAACGTTTAGGGAGAGAGAGAGAAAGAGAAACGATTAGGGAGAGAGAGGGAGATTAAAAAAAAAAAAACATAAAGAACTGGAAAAAAACGAAGTAAAGAGCCATACCTGTTGGTGAGAGAATTGGAGAGAGGGCAAGAAACAAGGAGAAACGTTTAGGGAGAGAGAGAGAGAGAGAGAGAGAGAGAGAAACGATTAGGGAGAGAGAGGGAGACAAATTTGTTTCACCCAATTTGTATTGTTCAATCAACGGCAAATTTGCCTTACCCAATTTGTATTTCCATTATAGCACTCACCCAATCAACGGCAAATTCATAAATCACCCATTTGTATTTCAGAAATACTCACCCAATCAACGGCAAGTCTTTACAATCAAGTCTTTAATTCCACCCAAATCAACTACAATCGGCAATTTCGGAAATTTCAGAAATCATTACAATCGGCAATAGGTAAATTGGATAAGAAAAAAATAAGTCATTGCAATAGGCAATCGGATCTTTAAGTCAATCAACGGCAATCAGATCTTTAAGTCAATCAACGGCAAGTCTTAATTTAACTGAGGGATAAATTATTATTATTTTTTTTTACCCTCACAACAAATCCAGATATCAGGATTTGGTTGAAGTTCAATTTATCCCAAGAAAATATAGGAGGAAATTTAGGGATTTAAAAACTTCCTTGTCATATTATATAGATTTCATTATTTTTATTTCAAATTTTGGCTGATAATAGCATTAGGATTAGTCACTAATTTCCGGAATATTATTAGTCAATAAAAAAGAGAGTTGAGAGATTACGATTAAGATTAGTCAACAAAAGAAAGACATGATTGATTTAATTTCCGGAATATAGCATTAGGATTAGGATTATATAATATTGGCTGATTAAACAATCATGCCTTTCTTGAAAATTGGCTGATTATACAATTAGCATTAGGATTATACAATCATGCATTTCTGGAATATACAATTTGGAAGTTTGGAAAACATTTACATTATTGTAGATTTATACATTAGGAAATATTCATTCGATCCGACGGCTACAGAGTTAATAGGAAGTATGATCGAACGGTTATAGATGGTGCTCTGTTTGTATGAATAGACATTGTAGATTTATACATTTGGAAATATTCATTCGATCCGACAGTTACAAAGTTAATAGGAAGTAGGATCGAACGGTTGTAGAGGGTGCTCTGTTTGTATGAATAGACATTTTGATAGAAAACCGTCTTGCTTTATAATATAGACTAGTGCTAACCCGTGCCTACGGTACTACGCATCCCGGATAGGATGATAGTTGTGTAATTTAACTTAAAACTATGGGCTCTTTAATGGGCTCTTTAATGAAATGAGGAGAATGCCTCTCAACCATTGGATCAAACAAATCTAGACCATTCTAACAACTTGTCCCCACACCCTTTTGTTTTATAATAGAGATTATTGTAAAGATTTTGCATCAGGGTATCAAAATGTTAATACTAATTGTAGTTATTAACGTAAAATGTCTATTAAGTCTTGGCTTGCGAGCCAACTCGAGTCGAGCCTCTACTGGCTTGAGTTCGGCTTGATAACGAAACAAGCCTAGAATTTAAGCTTGAACTTCTTTATTTATGTCTCAAGTTAAACTTAAACAAATTTTTATCTAGTCGAGTCTCAAGTGGCTCGCGAGCAACCCTACCTTCAAACAAGCATTTTAGTAGATCCTTTGCCATCATTAGCATTAAGAAGATAATTGGTCTAGTACTAGATAAGATTCTCTACACCTCCCACCACCATTTCTTCACCAGCCAGTCGGTACCGTTGCCACCCGAACCACCATTGACCATTGCAGATGTCACCACTACAAAACGACAAAGACCTGGTGTTTAGAATTATAAATCCAGGTAATTCTAGATTGTTCGAAATTATACATCCATACCATTGTTGAGTGTACGTAATTAATGTCGAGTTGTCAACCCAAACAACTTTTATACGCAATGGCATTGGGTGCTCGGAATTGTAAATCTGGACAATCGTCAAAGTGTTTTTTTTTGTTTTTTGTGTCTGTGAAAGACTATTTTCACACATCTGCAACCTTTCACAAGCTACAGAAGAACAGTGAGATGAATGGTAATTAGGATTTGATTATGTCGGACAAATTCCGTCAAATTTTCTAGCAGTTGCATCAGAACAAGGGATAATTTGTTATACAATAGGAGTAATTTGTAATTTTCCAAACTTAAGGGGGTAATCTATAATTTATAATGAAAACGGAATAAAAAGCAAAAACAAACCAATACTCAATAAAACTCAAAAAAATTCAACAATCATGATAGATTTCGAATGCACTCAGAAAATCATGATATATTTCGAACAAAATAGAAATCATGAATAAAAAAGTAGTCGATCTGTTTTATCCACAGACAATATCCATTAAGCAACCATAGATCTATCTTAATCTTCGAAGCACCACCACCACCATTTCTGACATGAATGAAAAATCGATGACGATGACACCATTTCGGGTTCTGCTCCAAGATCGATGACTACGATGACGCTGTTTCGGAACATCGCCGTCAATTTCTTCTCTTTTTTTACAACCCGGATGCGCCACCGTTGACTTGAAACCCATATCCAGAGACCAGAGTGCGTCGAACAGGGTTGGGCAGTTAGGTCACCGCAGGTGTGGAGTGGGACGAACGGGCGTGGATCGTTGTCGAACGGAGTGGGTCGCGGAAACACATGCAAAGATGCCCTCACAACACAACCCCCATATCACACCTCAATTCACCATGCACACATGCACTCAACCAAGCATAATCTCCGACACTCGGTTCCATTCTCTCACGTCACACAGATCACCACAGCACACACCCTCCTCTCTCTCTCTCTCTCTCATCACACCACAACCACAAATAAGCCCAATAAATTAACTCAATATATTAGTCCCCAATCCATGGACCCGATTGCCATACCGACAAATACTTCATTAATTTGTCTTATTTTCATTGTCAATTATTTTATTTGTCTTTTTCATATCTTTTACATATATCTCTTAGTGTGGATTTTGAAAAATATGTAATATAAATCTTGTTTGATAGATTTCGATCAGTTCTATAATACAAAGTTTTTAAAATTATAAAAAATATTATAGATTGAAAGATATAAGTAATTAAAAAATGACACGCAATTAAAAAATGAACAATGAAAATGGGATGGAGAGAGTAAGAAATAGTGGAGCAAACGAAAATAATAGAAATCTACCTCGCCAAAATACGAAGGAGAGATGTAGATCCACTGTGAAGAAATCTCTCCCGATAGTGGTTGTTATGGCTCTGGCGGTGGTGTTGGTTGGGAGATGGGATTTGCACAATCCCTTTAATTGTGGGATTGGAAACTAACATATATCCCATAGATATATGTATGTATCTCAATAAGTTATTATATAAATGCATAGATAAGGGTATAACGGGGCAAAATAGTACAATTTGAGGATAAGAACACAAGTATTTAAAACCTTTAGGATGGACATCTAAATAAGTCTAGTAAAGAGGATGCCTATTTAATTTCTTCATTTATTTTTCACTTTTCGAAATTTCTGTAAGCTTTTCGTAGTAATTTTTTTAAATTAATCATTTATTTCCACGAGAGGAATAAAAAAGTATAAGAATGTACATGGATCAAAGTCGAAAAAAAATCATACAATACAACATTTTAGATCAAAAAAAAAAAAAAAAGAAGAAGAAAAAGAAGATCGAAGAAGAAGTTGTTTGGTACTTTTTTGCCTTTACTTTTTTAATTCATAATTTTTTACTTTTTAAACTACTCATCGAACAAATGATTAATTTAAAAATATAACATAAATTTAATAAAAATTCAGAAAATACCGAAACAAACGATACCAAAACGTTAGGGAGAATGTAACCATAGTGGTGCGGGCATGGACTGGAGTTATCTCCAACTTCAAGTTGCAACCTCAATTCTAGAAGATCCATACAGAAAGCCGATCATTACCGGAAAGTCTAACTACACATGATTTTGTGTATAGATCATGGTCCCACACCAATAATTCGAGCTTTTCATCAAATTTAAAATATTTTTTTGAAGGCTCTCGCGAAAAATCAACTTCTCGGGATCCTGAAAAGTTAAATGGTTGGAGCACCTATAGATTTTGGATTGATCTAATTTTTCGTTGGAGGCCTTTGAAAAAATGTTTTACATTTAATGATCGGCTCAACTCATTTGTGTGGAATCCGGAGTGGACCCCGCACCACAATTTGTGCACAATCGTTGTGCTCTCTTTAGGGAGAAGATTTTCAGTGCCAAGCGGGTACCACGTTATGCCTGCTCGGCGAATCTGGGCCGTCCATTTTGGATTTGGATGGCTCGGATTTGAAGAGAGAAAGAGGAGAGAGAATTTTGGGATGAGAGGAGAGAGTCAGAGAGAGTCGTTCAATCTAGGCCAATATCTAATACACTTTTGGACGACCCAGATACTTGGGCACCACGTTAGCTGGGTAACGTGGTAGCCCTGGCACCCCAAAATTTCTTCTCTTTAGGAACAATCCTAATTTTACAGTGGGTAGCTAGACACGGGAGTCAACACTGATGGAATTCGATCACAGCAATGCCTAATTTTAGGTGAAAACGCAACAGCTGCATTGAAGGGAGTAGATGGCCAGATGAATGAAGTATCAACTGCCACCACATGATTAGTTAGGTGAAAAGGGTACGTGGTTGATTTTCCGGCCCCAACAACATATATATTTATTATGCCACTAGGCCGACTATGGGTACACCATTTGATGTATGCTAAGAGTCCGATTGGGAGCCGGTTTATACTTTGTGATTATCTGTTATCTTACATTTTTTTTGTTTCGAGCTGCATTGTGGGAATTGATTCTCTCACAATGCATTTGGGAAACTACTTTTAGATGCACAATATGAGAACTAGCCCTAGATGAGTTTTTCCATTCTCATTTTAGGTTATCTTGCAAAACTCATAATCTATCTTGAGCTTTATCCTCAAAATACTTATTCATAATCAATTTTGAGCATTATCCTCTCAAATACTGTTTTGTTGCAAAATTTATTCTGTATATATCTCTCAAACACTTACCTAGATCATAATTTATTATGACCATAATCCAAAATATATGACTCACAATCCCAAAATAAAAAATGTAAAAATAATTAGGCTCCTAAACGGACCCTAAATGCACACTCGTTGTGTGGGGCCAACTTAGGAATCACACACAAATTATCAAAACCACTCCCACTGAATTTGTATAAAATAAATTTGGATTTTGTTAATGTATGCCCCCAATACACATAATAAAGCACTTTATAATGTTCATTAAATGAGGTCAATTAAACCTCACTATTGTAGAAAGTAGTGAAAGTAGTTGCAATATTTGATGAACTTTCACCTTCTTGTCTTTTGGCATCCATTTGTGTTCCCTCCTTTTTTATTTTGCCCTTTCACCTTCTTGTCTTTTGGTATCCATTTGTGTTCCCTCCTTTTTTTACTTTGCCCTTTCACTTTTGGCATCCAGGTAGTAACATTTTTCCTACAAGTCCTAGTCATACACAGTGGCGCCATAGCCCATTAGCAGCAAGTAAAGAGAAACAACGGGGCTAATGAAGAGTGGGTTTTGATTAAAAAGTAGGTAGCAATTTTTTTTATTCAATTTTTTAAGTATTTGTTAGTTTTGTGTTGAACTTTTGTGACCTATTGATTCGTCTTGACAAGAGGAGCTGAAAAGGTACAATTTTTTTTTATCGAAACTCCTTTTTTTTTTTGAAAAAGTCAAAAAAAGAGAGTCAAAAAGCTCTCTTTTTTTTTGTTGTCTTTTTTCAAATTTTTGGTTGTATTTGTTAGTTTTGTATCGAACTTTTGTGATTTATTAATTCGTCTTGATGAGATGAGCCAAAAAAGTACAATTTTTTTTTATCGAAACTAGTTTTTTTTTTGGGAAAGACAAAAAGAAGTCAAAAAGCTTTCTTTTTAACTTTGGTATATAAACAAATTAACCTTATTACAATAAAATGATAGCTACAAGTCAACAAACAAAAATTGTACACCTTAGTTTGCTGAACATTTAAATGAATGGATAAATATACATATTTTAAAACAGAAAAATTAAAAAAAGAAGAGTTGGACTACCCCTCGCCAGTTGAAGAATGCCACGTACGAAGGACAAATGTCAGCCAAAATGCCAAAAGACAATAAGATGAAAGGACAAAATAAAAAGGAGGGAACACAAATGAAATAGAGTGGAGGAAAAAATTAAGGGGTATTTTAGTCTCCAAAACAAATTTTACTCTTCATCCAATGTTCTACAATAGTGGGGTTTAATTGATCTCATTTAATGAACCTTATCAAGTGCTTTATCACGTAACTTAAGGGCACACATTAACAAAATCTTAAAAAAAATTTAAGTACTGCAAAAAAAAAAAATTACTGTAACTGGAGTAGTTCAGTACTTCAGTTGGATATTGGCAATACACAGTTTTTTTTTTTTTTGATCCACGGCAATATATAGTTCACCACATTCAAATCACCTTTCTGTGAAATTCCCAATCCTACGCAATTAAAATTGGGTTGGCGGGAAGATCAATGGAGTTTTTAATGCTATCAACCTTATATTTTTTTTTTTTTACGGAGATGAATCTAAAGCATTGAAAGTATTTTGGACTATCCGAATTTGAATAAAACTTTTTCAGAGAAGAGTTTGTCCGGATTCTAATGAAACTTTTTCGGAAAAGAGTTTAAACTCTTCTCTGGAAAAGTTTTATTCAAATTCAAACAGTCCAAAGTAGAAATGGATGACCGAGATCGCGCAGCTCCGTAAATAACCTGTTTACGGCGACTCTGTAAATCTATGTAATATGACAGAGAAGTTTTTGAATCTCCTAAATTCCCTCCTATATTTTGGACCCTAGGATCAATACACATTTTTTTAACAACTGAGATTACATGGTAGAAGGGCTAATGATATATTTGGAAATGATGACACAAATATAATTCCCACCTTCTATCTAGCTAGCCGAAAATATGGAAAGGATGATATAATGATTTTGAAAAGTCATCACCTAAACAGTTTAGGCTAAACCTATATGATTTTGATTGGCCAATGGATTTTGGAAATGGCAATTAGCTGTATATGTATTCCATTGATTTTGGAAACGGCAATTCGTATCTCATAATTTCCATTGATTTAACTGCATATATTCCATTGATTGGCCAATGTAGTTAATTAATCAAATTTGCGTTGAATGTTTGAAATAATTCTTTTAGGTTAATAAATACGTAATTTATGGGATAATTGTCTCAAAACTATACTAATTTTTTTGAAAGGATCCTTTTAATTAAGGCATGATTTGTATTTTGTGGAATGAATGAAACCTAATAAAACATTTACGGTAGTAATGAATAAGTTGACCTTTCTAATTTCCTTTTACGTAACAGCCATAACAAAAAAATTTGTTAATTTAGATCCCAATTAAGATTTTCAAATTTCAAGTTTAAAAAACATCACATTTATGGACATGAAAACACAAGTGTTCTTTAATTCTCTCGATTGCATTTCTCGGTATCAATTTTTCAACAAACTCCCTATAAGTGTTCGAGTTCTTTTTCTTCAAAGCCATTAGATTTCAATGTAGAATCATTGTTGTCTAACATTTCAATGTTTGGTTCTCTCATATATTAGATCACTTTCTTGATCATTCACATTCCACTTATTTGATTTTTTCTTTTGTTTTGTTCTTCTCATATTTTGATTTTTGGCAATTGACTTGGTGGGTGTGTAATAGTTTTGAACAGGCTACATTTGGTCATCAATGGCTATTTTTTCCACTTCATTGAATAGTGTTATTTTTTCCACTTTCGGTTTTGTTAATATGGTTTTGATCAACTTCTGTTCCGTAGAGTTTTGATCCTGAAGGTGGCACCATGGCACATCTACGACTTTAGTGGTAAGCACAAATTAAATTATTGCATATTGTATTGCTAATTCCTTCAACTCTTCTTCTTCTTCTTCTTCTTCTTCTTCTTCTTCTTTACATCTACGACTTTTGTGATAAGCACAAATTAAATTATTGCATATTGTTCTTCTTTTTTATTGCACAAATTCTTCTTCTTCTTCTTTTTTATACATAAATGACTTTTGGTTCATTTTGGGTTTCAATTCATGAGAAAATGGTACCGATGATTAACGATTGTTTTACTTATCTTTTATTGTTTCTTAACATTTGCATTGGTCTCAATGGATTTAGTCGGAACCCTGATTGTTTGTTTGATTTTTTGGGAAGAAACTTGCATGTATTGAACTCTTAAAATATAAAATGCAACAGCCCAATAAAATCATTAATTTGGACATGCAAGAAAACAAATAAGTCCAATGATATTTAAAAGGTGCAATAGTTGGGAGTTATCCTCAGAGTTAAAAAGAATCAAGTTTCATCAAAACGTGGAAGAAGTGGTGGATTCACTTTTACAGAAAATTTCATAACAAGAATTCTAGCTCATTATTGGAAGGAGAATAAATTCTGTACACCAGCGGTGCAAACATTTGTTTTCTCCAAATCAATTACATTCCGCTATATTGTTAAACAGTGGTCCCAAATAATAGAACATGACGCCGTGGCGCAATGTAATTGATTTGAATAAAATAATTGTTTGTAGGTGTAAATAATTTAATCTCTACTAGAAGATAACTCATACGTATGTTCTCACGCTTAGTTAAATTTATTGTGTCTGTCCAGTTAAATGGCACAACAATAATGACGGCCGGCCCTTCTTATAGAACAGTAGGAAATGGAACGTCATAAAAAAAAAATACATCGTGTTAGCTCGACATCATTACATTGAGGCTAAATTTGATGAAATAAATTTCATTAGCGCTATCATGTATGTAGACAGTAGATACGTATGGTAGATTTTCAACTAAGAGGATCATGGGCACCCTAAAAGTTCATTATACAATTTATACCATTGTCCGGTGCATGACAATGATTTTAATTATGATTTTCTTTATGAGGATAGCACAAGAAATTGGTTCCGGGTGGTTTGGAACCTACCCAGACCAAAAAAACAATGGACCGAAATTGGTTTGGGGTGGTTCGAGAATTGATTTTGGTCCGGTCGATTTTTTTGGTCCTGCGTTAAGATTGAGATGACGACTGAGATTTGTTGTTTTTTTTGGGGGGATTTAAGATGGACGTATTATATATGTTTAAGTTGGACAATGGACACGAGCAATTAACAAGTCTATGAATTAGCTTAATTTTTGAATATGTTAAAAACATACGTCATATTGAAACTAGAAAGCAACACTAGCAATATATGAGAAAAATTCTTACCATTCCTTGGATGTTTATAGATACGAGTAGATATTAAGTTCGAGCCGTGCCTTCAGACACGGGCATTCGCTAGTAAGTCTATATCTTACATATTACTCGAAAGAAAGGCACCAGAAGATCACAACAGCAGCAGAATGATTTTATTGAAAGAAGGCAAGCAAATTAAGATCAGGACGCAATAGATCGATCAAGACGAATACAACATTATGCCCAATATTTACGTACCTCTCATAATTAAAGTTCACCCCAGAAGACCAAAACCAACCAAAAATAACAGTACCACATCCACCGAAAGAACTTAATTAATTGGTATAAGATGCACTCATCCAGCACCGGCCGATTGACTACTCATTTAGCCCCGTTGAGTTCCTGGGTCTTCCTGAACAACTTGTGCTCGATGTGCTGCGAAAAGGTGCGTGGCGGGTACAGCGCCGGCTCGGTCTCTGACACGGTCTCCGGGAGCGGCTTCAGGATGATCTTCTCCTTGGGCGGCTCGCAGAAAGCCGCCCACGAAATCCTGACCTTTTCCTTGTTGACGAGCCCCCTGTGGAGGATGCTCTTGTACTTCCCGTTGCTCAGAATCTCAACCGTGTCGCCGATGTGCATTATGATGGAGTTCGGGACGCATTTCGCCGTGACCCATTTGCCCTCGTAGAAGAGCTGCAGGCCGGGAACCATGTTGTGGAGGATGAAGGTGAGGGCGCTTACGTCGGTGTGGGCCTCGACGCCCAGGGCGAGCTCAGGCTGAGGGCATTTCGGGTAGTAGTTGATTTTCATCTGGATGAGGAGTTCGTCCTTTCCGCCAACTTCTGTTTCTAGCCTGTCTTCTTTCAATCCCAAGCAGAGCGAGAGGGCCGATAGGACCTTGGTGGTTAGGCCTCTCAGGTGCTTCGCGTACTCGCTTGTCGCCGGGCTACATCGACACAATTCATGTAAAACACAGAGGCGATTAGATTTCGAAATTGGAAAAGTTGAATCGCCTAATTTCGGGAGGGGGGGGGGGTCAATTTTTCTCGATCTACGTGAATAAATTTGAATACAGATAGATATCTTTTCATAATTGTTTGATACACGGTCCTCTTAATTTTTCTCGATCTACGTGAATAAATTTGAATACAGATAGATATCTATCTTTTTCATAATTATTTGATACGCGGTCCTCTTAATTTTTCGTAAGACCTACACGAGTAGGAGACAAACAAGGAAGCTATAAGGAGACGAACAAGGAAGTTTTCCTCTTGCGACGAATTGTTGGAAAGAACTTACATGTAGTCTGACGGATTCTTGGGCCAAATCTTCATGTCCCGCTTGTCCTCGGGGTGAAC
>BPLS01030321.1:2016-12381 GCA_019656275.1 Rhododendron kiyosumense | reverse complement strand
TCCATCTTGAAAGGGAGAAGAAAAAAGGTTTAGTGCAGCAGCTCGATCGGTGTGAGAACCTTCAGAAAACAATAGAGAACTCATGTTTTTCCATGCAGCTTCTTCTAGATGCTCTAAAGGATGAAGAGCTTAAAAAACTAATTTGCAACATCGACTGCTCCCCTGATGCCGAAATTGTAAGTGCTCTCTCTCTCTCTCTCTCTCTGGGGATTTTATGAGAGGAAGATAATGTATGCCAAACAAACATAGATAAATGTAGAAACCCAATAAGTTGTATTAACATTTTCAGGAACTCAATAAAGCAATGGAACTCGACGTATTCTGTATTTTTACTGACAAGGTATCACGTTTTCAACATTTCCGTGAACCCTGCTTGTCTTCACCTTTAAACTGTTGATTTTAGTCAAACTGGACAAGGATCACTTGAGCTGTTAGCATTTCTTGTTTTCCTCTCAGATTTTGTCCACCGTTAATCTGCAACAAGGAGCTGTTCTATCTAGATGAGGGCATTGCAAGAACCTCCATTGCTTTTTAAAGCAGCTGCGTAAAGTTGAGCTTTTATTGCCTTTCTGGCCAAATGCTGCTTTCCCAAGCCCAGTTGTGCGCTGTCGTCCTTCGTGTTGAATGTTGATCGGAATTTTGTCATGAATGTTTGGTAAAAGATCAAATTGTGAAAAAAACATAGCTCAAAGTTGGAATGTTGTTTTTATGGTATCGTCTTAGGGCAGCTTGGGCGTATTTGTTTGAAAATGGAGAAAAACACGCCAAACATCTTAATTGTTCAAGCTATTTTTACTCAGGTCAGATGCCTTCAGTTATTTGTTTCTTTCATGCCCTTGCGTAACGCTATGGAATATTTTTTCTTGTTTCGTTCGCTAGAACTCATGAAGAACACTTTAAGTATGGGGAGGGAGAGATTTTTTGTTTGTGAGGTTCGAACCGATGATTTGTGGGAAAAAAATTTAGAACATCTATAAGGAATGAAGTGCTTCAAGTCAGCTTACATCTTCAATATAGATTACATACCATTTCATCCAGAACTATCCTCAGCAAGAAACAACTTGCGATCGTGCTTTTTTGTGCTACGCGCGAAGCTCACTACCCTAGTCTAGTTCATATGCTGAATGGTGGCTTGCTCCTTGAGATGAGAAGTTGGCAATCTTTTGTTAGAGCATCCACATTGTGATAAGTAAAAATACCTCACATTGTAATAAATAAAGTTACAAGTCTTTTAGTAAATAACCAAATTTCACTCATTCCATAACCAAACTTAACAACTTTTATCAATAACCAAAACTCAATAACTCAAAAGCATCCCATATTGCAATTGTCTCATCGAGACGAATAATTTGGTGTGGTCGGGTGGGTGATTGAAATTCGTTTGCGATTAGACAAATGTGCATTGTGTATTATGGGGATTTTTTGGGTTAGAAATGCAAAAATAGTCAATGTGGAGGTAAAGATTATTAAGTTTGATAATAAACTAAATGGATAATCAAATGCTGACGTGACACATTTTAATTATTAATTTTGATTATTATCATTGCGGATGCTCTTAGATAATGACAATAGATAATAGATATAACTGGGTAAAGGTATGATTATAACTTATTCTTAAGGGCTGTTATTATTATTTGTTTTTTTTTGAAAGGCAATTTTTTTTAATTAATCTCTGAAAATAATATAAAGATTTAAAGGAATAATGATTGACGACATCATATTTCTAATGTAAGACCCAATAGAGTAACAAAGTTAAGAATAATTATATGTCTCCATCTGAGATCCAAATCTAACGTTAGCAAGAAATTAATCTGGAAGGCAGGGGCTGATGCTGCAGCCGCCTGCGCTGGTTTCGGCATATAACAGAGAGAGAGAGAGAGAGAGACTGAGAGTGAGAGAGAGAGAGAGATCTTTAGGGGCAATCTGGAGTTCGGTTAGGTCTGGCGCTCACTTGTAAACCCGCATATAACAGACGCGAGCTATGTCAAAATGGCGGTGAACGGGTATCGTTTTAAGCTCGCATGTTCAACACGGGAGTTTTATTTAAAGTCGCTTTCACTTAATGACACTTCGCACCTTCACTCTGAGAAGTCCCTTGAAACGTATATTCGACGAATTGCATGCTCGTTTCTGTTTATCTCTGTGATCAAAACAGTTCATCTTGTAGATCTTGTGAAGAAGAAGTATCGTGTTTAAGATTATTGGAATCGAGTACCTTTTGATATATGATCGCAGAGAATTAGTGTGAATTTGTTTTTTCGAAAATGGGTTTGGCCGCACTGAATTTTTTAGAACCTCGCGTATGAACGTGCGAGTTCCTTTGAAACGACGTCGCAGGGATACTCCAACGCGAATCCGTCAAATTGTGATCTCATCCCGATTTATCTCTCCGATCGAAAGCGTTCATGTTGTAGAGCTCATTGAAAAGATATATAGTGTTGAATATCATATTAATCGAGCACTGATCGCTGCATAATCGGAGATGATTGGAGTGAAATTGTTTTTGTGAAAATAGATTTGACTACATTGTATCAAAAACCCATTTTATCCAAGAGAATAAATTCATTACGCGGGAGCACACGCCGTTGAATTCTGTATGAACAGTCTGAAAATCCAGCACGCGAAAAGCCCAATGGAGATGGCCATTCGCAAAAGAATCGCTAGCATGTATGCGCTTTCTCTCTCTCTAGATATTTTTGTAGGTGCGTGCATCTGGGTACTGTTGATTTTTTTTTTTTGGTCCCTGTTTGAATATTTGTTTTGCTAAATGGTGAATTGTGCTGTTTAACATGATGAAAATGGGGAAAATTGAGTATTTTGACTCGAACTGCATTGATCAAGAAGTAAAAGAGTGTGCTAAATGGTGAATTGTGATTTACATGATCAAAATGGAGAAAATTGATTGTTTTGGTTGAATTGCATTGATGAAGAAGTAGAAGAGTGAGATTGAGCTCTGACATTGGGGAAAACACTGTGGAGTTATCAAGATTGAGCTGTTGAATCACTACATTAGATTTTAGGTCTATATTAGGGAAATAAAAGGAGAGATGGAGTTCAGAGGATTTGGCCAGTTTGGGTGATTCTTCTGGTGAAAAGATTTGATTTTTGTCCCCTGTTAGAATTTTTGCAGATGGGGTTTGCTATATGGTTAATTGTGCTGTACATGAAGAAAATGGTGAAATGTAAATATTTCTGTTCGAATTGCATTGATTAAGAAGTAAAGAGTGAGATTTTAAGCTCTGAAATTGGGCAAACTATTATTATGGATATATGAAAATTAGTTTTGGAATCCCTTCATTAGGTTTTAGGTCTTGTAGTAGGGAAAGAGATGGAATAATGAGGATTTGGCCAGTTTGGGGTATTCTTCTTGTGAAAAGATTCAATTTTAGCCCCATTAGTTTCAAGTGGGGTTTGCTATATGGTTAATCGTGTTGTACATGAAGAAAATGGTGAAAATTTAGTTTTTTAAATTCAAATTGTATTGATTAAGAAGTAAAAGAGTTAGATTTAGCTTTGAAATTAGGGAAAACATTCTGGATTTATGAAGGTTATGTTATTGAATCATTGCATTAGGTTTTTATGTCTGCACTGGGGAAAGAAAGGAGAGATGCAATTAAGAGGGTTTGGGTGATTCATTTAGTGAAAAGGTTTGATGGGGAAAACTTTGTCCTTGTTTTGAGTATTGATAGTTGGATCTGAAATATGAGATTGCATATTCAAGAAAAAATCTAGCGAAACCCCACTGAAGTTGGTCATGAATTGGCTTCAGATTTGGTGGCTAATGACTGCGTCGTACGAGTCAAAATATATTTATAAAAACTAAGAATTAACTACTACTCTTTAGAATAGTGTTACAGAATAGTAGTCAAGACCGAGTATCGTTCCAACTAGGACTGAATGGCTGAGTTACGATAGATTCGATTAATTTCTAGTCTAATTCGGAAAGTAAGAGTTTGATTGATTGGTTTGATTGTTTCAGGAAACTAATTAAACTAAAGAGCAATTAATTAAAAGAGTTTAGAAACGATGGGAGAAGTATCTAGGGTTTAGAATCCACCCCAACCGCATAACCATGTATCGCATAGACCGGGTTAATACTCAAATCTCAAATTACTATCGCTAGGGCTTGCAATCCCTATCGGTAGTGGTCAAGTAGATTTCTACAATTCACCAACCGGCATGGACTATCCCATGGCATGGACCGTCTCACTAGCGCGGTCTAGCCACCTAACGGCACGATCCGTCTCACGAGCATAACCCATCTCAGTCACCCGGATTGCAGACAATGAAAACCATTATGTGAACTGTATTTGAAAACCATAGATACAAATACTCAGCCAATTGAAAGAATTAAAAACCATTCCGTTGATATCATGAAAGGAGTTCTGAAAACATAATCCGATTCGAATTAAAACCCTAATCTATGCAAAAGATCAAGATTACTTGGTTTGAGGCTTCATCCTCCCCCTAGAAAAGGGGTTTAGCGGGCCATAGAGAAGAAGAACACGCTAGGAATTGATGAAAACATGGAGGACAATGATGAACAATCGTGTTTCTCTCTTCCTTTGCCTCTAAACAAAGTTTCGGAATAGTTTTTCCCCTAAAAATTACAAAAAAAAAAAACCTCTGAAAACGGAGAAGTTCGGTCCCGCTGGTCCAGACCAAACCGGCCCAGCTCCGGACCAAGGCTACTGTGAACTGTTAGCATGTGAAGGCATGCTGGTCTGGACCGGACCATCATTGCTGAGAGTTGTCTAAGTTGCGCGGGCATGCTGGTCCGGACCAGATCGGACCAGAACCAGAACATAGTTGCTGCAAGCTTGGTTTTGCTTTGTTGAGTGCTGGTCTGGACCAGAGATGCTGCAAACATGATTTTCGCTCTATTTTGCCTCTTCTTGCACATCAGCTTCTCCTCTTTGCTCCCCAACATCTCTAACGTCCTCCAATTGACATGTTTTCGCGCTCATTGAGTCCCAAGGCCTACTAACATCAAAACTAACAAGAAACACATCAAATAAACACGCTAAGGAATGCACAAAGCGTAAACTAAAGGGATTGGATTGGTGCTTTTCAACACCTATCAGCTAAGAATACGTGGGTCTGATTTTTCAGTACTTAGTAAGTACTTGGTGCAAATTTCTTTGTCGTAGAGTGAGTTTGTGATATGGTTTTATCAATCCATCTGCAAAATCTTGATAAATTCATAATGGTAAATGAAGTACTTTATTGCCAATTCAAACTACTATCTTATTGCATGATTATCACTTCTTCACTAAGCTTAACATCTGAGATCCTCTGTCATGATTTTCCTTTCTTCATTAAGCTTACTGTGTTTGATAGCCACATTGCTGCTAGTGTTTATTTGCCAGTGATAGTGATGTTATCATGTTGGTGGTAAGTAAGTTACAACAGCTGACCGATGTTGCTCCATCAACTTGAACCGGAGACCTTTCCCACTAGCACTAAGGCCCTCCACGACCACTTAATGCATATGAATTTCATGATTTAGGGTTTTCACTTCTAGAATGCACAATTTTTGCAGATTTAATAAAAGAGAGGAGGATTTCCCATCATTGAGAGACTACAATGATTACTTGGAGGAAGTGGAAGATATGAGTAAGTTAGTGTACATGCCCTCTATATTATAGGAGTTCACTGTTTAGAATAAATTCTTTCCTTCTTCCAAAATCTTGGAGTGTTGTTTCTTGTTTAGGCATATGATTGTTACCTACTTGCTGTTTTAAGAAGAGAAAGTTCATTATGTCACCTTCACTCTGAGGTTATGAGATCTTCATTATTCGTATTTTTAGCCTACACTATCCGCTTCATCCAAAGAGTTTAGGTTTAGCTTCATTCTATTTGTCCTTTTGGTTGTAAACCTTATCTTACCCAACTAAAGAAAATAGCTTCCTTTGCAGCATTCAATTTGATTGAAGGAATAGATGTTCCTGCTATTGAGGCAAAAATTGCACAATACCAGAAAGAAAATGCTGAACAAATAATTAATGCTCAAGCCCGCAAGGTTTGGTTTATAGCTAACTAAATTTCCTATCGTACTTTGCATTTATTCAATTTAATTTTGTTTATGCTAAAGGTGGTGATTTTGTGATATCAGGGGCAAAATTTTTATGTACTCTTATTCTGGTTTTTTTGACTATGACAGGCTGAAGAATATGCTGCAGCTTTAGCCGCAAGCAAGGGACACCATGATAGTGATCCGGTGAGAAAATTACGCATATTACCATTTCTTGTCTTTAGTTACAGTGCCTGACTCAAGATCAAACGAAATTTCTAAGATTGCCCTAAGTTCAACTAGGTTAGCATCCTAAGGTGGGGGATTTCCCTATGTTTATTCTCAACCCTTAAACTAATTCATTGCTTCATATGCAATTATCCCTCGCGTTCCGGCGTTATTGATTAGTTTTGTCGTCAACTAACTTTGAAGTCTTCATTGAGAGCTGACCATTTTGCATCGGTATTTAGAAAC
Source organism: Rhododendron kiyosumense (assembly GCA_019656275.1). Lineage (NCBI taxonomy): Eukaryota > Viridiplantae > Streptophyta > Magnoliopsida > Ericales > Ericaceae > Rhododendron > Rhododendron kiyosumense. Next base: position 5,894 of record BPLS01030321.1, on the reverse strand, counting down.
AAATAGCCGAATTGGAAAATAAAAATAGACAACTTCATACATCTTCCAGTTACTACTATGGAGCCTGGAAACTTCTTAAATCTGCCTACCTATGTGCCTTGCAAATCCTTTTTAACTGTGTGATTTCTTAAACTTGATTCAAAAAATGTATAACAATGTATAACGTAGACATTTTAAAGATTCTGTATGATGAGGAAATCCTATTTCAGCAAGGAATTTGTATCCAATCATTCTACAGAAAGGAGCATTGATGCAAATACTTGCAGCTCCAACAAGTATAAGTGGTTTCATTTTGCAGAACCAATTCATCTCCCAATAAAGATGTTTTCTTACGCGAGCACGTGTACTAACACCTTCCTCACTGAGTACTGCTTAAGCCTGCAATGATCCAATGTGCTTATTATGAAGTGGGATTTGCATCCTTGCAACAATTGCAATGATTCTCACCTATTTTCACCTCTACTTTGGTACAGACCACGAACCAGAGCCTTCAAGGAGGTGTCGGTGCAGGTGCGCAAGGTTATTATGCCCCCGCGGTTGCAGGGGGGGCAATTGGGCAGCCACGCCCAACAGGCATGGCCCCACAGCCCATTCCTATCGGATTGAACCCGGACATGGACGCCTACAATTACGACAATGAAGAAATGACGAGACTCAGAGCAGAGAGAGGTGGAAGGGCGGGAGGGTGGAGCTTGGAATTGAGCAGGAAACGGGCACTCGAAGAAGCCTTCTGTAGCATTTGGATTTGAGTGGATTCTATACTCTAGTTCATATGCTGCTTGGCTTTCTCCTTCAGATGAGAAGGTGACACATTTTGGTCAGATTCCGATAAGTATAGCAGTGGAAATTCGTTTATGTTTTGGATGGTTATCAATTATTGTCATGACCATAGCCACAGAAATAAAATGGCGAAAGTCTGTGTAATGCTACATAACCATGTGTCAATTGCATTTGGATTTTTTTCCTGGGCAAACAAAATGGATATGCAATTAGGCCTCTTGTTGTACCCATCTGAGAGTATTATCCTCATCATCACATAGTCATCAGCAGAAGACCCCACTACACCTACAAGGGGACCGAAGTTTAGGTTCCACTGGGTGCTGTTAGCCAAAAGACTAGATTTTAACCCTACCGAGCTGCTACGAAGACTTGAATCCAAGCATTGATCGAAGTCCAAGTATTGACGTACAGAAAGGGGTTGTAGCACTTGGATTTGACTGGTTATCTGGTTCGCATGCTGCATGGTGGCTTGCTCCTCGAGAAAAGGTGGTGGAATTTTTTTGTTAGATTTTTAAATGACATCACACATAACTGGGTAAATGACTTCGTGTTATACCTGTGCTGTTATGTAAACACAAATAAATGAAAGAAAAGCCTTCACAAGTCTACTTTTTCCTTATTTTCTTGTATTTTTCTGTCTCTGGGTGATTTTTTTTCTTTCTACTTCCCTCCGTCTCAAATTGATTGTCCCGTCCGCAAAACGGAGCGTTAAAAATAATGCAATTTTTTCAAGAAAAAATTCAAATTTTTTTCACAAATTAAAAATTCGCATTGATATCTAGTAAGTTGTTGAAAAACTTTTGATTTTTTCTTGCAAAAATTGTATTATTTTTAACACTCCGTTTTGCGGACCGGACAATCAATTTGGGACGGAGGGAGTATTAGATTTGATCCCAAAAAGTCACCCATTTCAGTTGCTTTCTATCCTTTTTTTAGTCCAGGGAAAATATCTGTCTCAAGGACCTGGCTTCTCTAAGATCCAACTTCTCTGCAGTTTAATCTTGATCGTTCATCTCGACAATCAATTGTTCAAATTTATTATGGTAAAACAATTTATTGGGTAAGATATTATTAACAAATTTGGACGATTGCAAAACACTCAAAGATGGTTACAATCACTTAGTCAATCCTCTTTGCCGCCCAGCTATGGAATGCGAACAAGCCATATTCCTGTTCCAACCACAAAGGAAAAGATGTGAACACAGTAAAGTCTATTAAGAGGTCATTCCACTTTTTAAAAAAGTAAGTTTTTGAAAAAGAAGTAAATTTTTAAGGTAAAAAATAATGTGTTTATGCAAATAATTTTTCTATCAATATGGATCTTGTTTGATAGATCTCATTGAGATCTTTTAAAAGGTGTAAAAAAATTGAAAAATTATTTTTTATTTTCGTTATATTTGAGTTTAAAATTACTTTCTTTTTCAAAAGGAAGGTTTTTGAAAAAGCGGAACGGGGTATAAGTGAGATATGATACTCTTAACAGAACTGTGGACCTTCAAACGGTTTTTGTCATCATCCTTTTTCAATACTCAGACAAGTAAAGGGGATTTTGTTAAGAGAACAAAGAACAACAGTGGCAAAAGAAAATTGTTTGCTTGGTATTTTCCCAATTTTAATGAAACCCATCTTTATTATCGTTTTAAATTCGTATATCGGTTGATCGTACAACCCCAATTTCAAAGAAACCCATCTTATCTTTTGGCCGCAAATTACAATTGGCCACATCGAATTGCACTTGATCGCAGTGAATTGCTCTTGGCCAAGAGCAATTCGATGCGGCCAAGAGCAATTCATAGCGGCCAAGTGCAATTCAATGCGGCCAAAAGTAATTTGATGCAGCAGAGAGCAATTCGATGCGGCAAAGTGCAATTCGATGCGGTCAAGTGCAATTTGATGCGGCCTAAATCCTAAAAACGTTTTAGTCGATACCCAGCATTATCCCGCAACTTTTTATCCATTTCCCAACAACTTGGTAGATGTAATCCGACAACTTGATTGCCATTACCCAGCAACGTTTTGGCAACTACCTAGCATTACCCCGCAGCTTGGTAGACATAACCCGAACCTTGTTTTGCTTGACTGTTGTGATTTCCATTGCAAAAAGAGTCCTTGATTCTTCAACTGATTACTCTGAAAAAAAGTTGAAATTTGGATCCAAAATTGACGGCTTAGTGTGAGCTTATTCATGTGCTTATGCTCTTAGACATTCTTTTTATGATCCGTCTTTCGTGCTTGTTTTTTTTGGGTCTAGGAGATCCTTAAACTGTTTTATTATTTCCATTACATTTTCGAAAAGTATTTGACTTGTAAAATATTTTTACACGTTAAATGATCCTAATAACCATTCAAACAATTCCATATAAAAATTCACATTCAAATGAATCGAGGTGCTTGAGTCGTGGCTCGGTTCCTTAATACTCGGTTTGGCTCAACTCATTAGTAATTATTTAGCCAAGCTCGAGTTTTAGGCTCATTTATTAAACAAGAAGAACTCAACACTCAAAAGCTTGGCTCGGCTTGTCTTATAAGCTCGACTCATTTAAAAAGACTCGTTAAGGAACTTAGTCAGGTTCAACTTATTTGCAAAATGAGCCATATTCGAGATCGAATTTTTTGATCGTTCAGCAAACGAGCTGGGCTCGAATCCTATAAAAGATCAGCCCATTTACGGCTCGAATCCTATAAAAGATTAGCCTCTGTGAAACCCAAGGAAAGGAAAAAAAAAAAAGAGAGAAAAATTTAAAAAAATTCTCTTCCATTGTTTTATCGGAAGAGGAAGAGGAAGAAAATAATAATTTTCCGCATAGCAAATAGAGTAGTAAATTTTTCGACCCATTACCCTCTCAATTTTCTTTTATTTTCCTTTGCTTTAACTGCCCGGAGGGTTGTCGATTACCGGTTATTTGCAACCACTGCTTCGAAGCTCATTATCTGAACTACCTCCTAATTTGCACAGGTATCACTTCTCTCTCACTCTCTCACTAGGGTTTCATTTCAATCAATATCCCACATTCCATAACTATGAATTGCCAGAAACTCACTTCCTCTCACTACCTTTTGACCTCCAACTGAATTACAACTCGATTACATTTGAGTTT
>BPLS01030313.1:0-16250 GCA_019656275.1 Rhododendron kiyosumense | reverse complement strand
GAAGTGTTGGGTAGGGGAGACAGGTGGCGCAGTATCGTTTCCCTAAACGATTGGAGCAAATCATGGAGGCCGTTTTTGGTTAATGCAAATCTTCTGCTTGATTTGAGGAGGGGTAGTAATCAACCCATGATCTTCGGATATGGGTGGATTCTCCCATCACTGTACCTATAAAAAGGAGCAAAGGAGGCAGAGGTGAGGAGGATGAAAAAACGTTAGAACAGAGTCACATATTGGAATTCTCTTGAACTAACTTGATCGTCGGAGTGCCTATCCCGGATCTCCACCATCCGGGCTTGGGCACTAACGTGTTTGTTTCCTGTGCAGGCTTGATCTGAGCCATTTCCTCTTTAGGGTTCCGTCAGGGAAATCACGCCACCACAATTGGCGACTCTGCTGGGGAGTGTTTCCCTCCGATCTTGTGGTGGCATCTCGTCGGAACCACTCTCTACACCCACAAATGACTGGAGCGGATGGCCGACGGCTTGGTCTTGCGCACTTCACGAACCCTCAGGCTTTCCAGATCTCCCCCACGACACAACAGGTACGAGCAGACCTAGGGCTCATGGGTACCCCTAGACGGCCTGATGGTACCATGGTAACAGGATCGGCTATTGCTGGAACGAGTGACCAAGTTGTGGGAGCAGCCTCATTCCACATCAATGGGGTTAACCGGTCAACGGCTAGCCTCCTACCACCACCACCTCCGCCAGATCTTCCGGTGAGTATGGCGGAGGAGTTATTACGGCTGAGGACGCAAGTGGAAGAACTGCAGGCGCACCGAGATGCTATACCTCCACAGAGGACTAGGGAACGGCGTCGAAGGAGTGTGGCCCGCCCGATTCAAACTACGGACACAGCTAGGGCCTCCGCCTTTACAAGGCTCGGCCCGCTATGTCGTATAGATACCAGCGGGCGTGTCCATTTAGAATCCAGTCGTGAGACGCTTTCTCGTACCGATAGGTCCGGTGGTAGCCAACGAACGCCACTCCCTGAAGCAAGTGCCACGGCTTCCAGCGCCCGCACAAGGTTCCATGACCGAACCCCATCCAGGGTGACGCCCAGGATCGGCAAAGCAAGGAATGAAGCCCATACCTTGGGGCCTCAAGATTGGCGAGATGATCGATCCCCAACAAGGGTTGAGGATCGGCGGAATAGCGGAAGGGGGAAAAGGATGGCTAATCACCACCGACCATCTCCGGAAGATTCTGGCCACCGTTCCCAACAACACCAAAAAGGTTCCGCGGGTACAAGCCAGGTTCGGAAGGACAGCCAGGGGCTGCTGCCGGAGGAAAGATGTGAAGTTGGCGATGACGGGAGAGTCTTAACCGTAGTAAACACCCGTACCGGTGAGAGGACGGCATACCGGGTGACGCCACAACCTGTGGAATCCCTTCCTGGGAGGACACGTGCAACAGGATCCAGAAAAAGGAGCTCTCCGGAGCCGAGCATCGGCGGACATGGGATTCAAGAACCAATCTCGGACAAGCGCTCCAGAGACACCATCCATGAGGCTTGCATTAAACCTTCGGCGGAAGTTTCGCCGAACGAAACTGGAGGGGTGATAACGGTTGGAAAGACGGGGGCACCTTTCTCAAAGGCCATTATGGACGAGGTACCGCCGATAAATTTCAAGGTTCCAAAATTCAATACCTATAATCCAAAGTCGGATGCTCCAACTCACGTACAACAGTTCAGATCGATGGCCGCTCTCTGCGGACTCAGCGAGGCAATGATGTGCCGAACCTTCTCGCTGAGCCTCCCAGACGCTGCCATGCTATGGTATTCGCAACTAAGATCCGGGTCGATCAGCAGCTTCGGCGAATTGGAGCGCTCTTTCACCTCCCGTTTCGTCGCCAGCAATAGGCGACCAAAGACGGTGGAGGCCCTCACCGATCTGAGGAGAGGGATCGGCGAGTCGTTGAAAGACTACTCGGACCGTTTCTACAACGTATACAATCTGGTTGAAAATTGCGACCAACGGACCGCGGCCACCTCGTTTAAGCGCGGTCTAGATCGGAATTCCGATCTCTCCAAGGAACTAATGCTTCGGCCACCGAACGATATGTCGGATCTAATGCAAACTGTTGCCCGCTATATTGAACTCGAGGAGTATATCAGTGGGTCAGGAGTTACAGAAATAGCCGATCCAACAAAACCGGCATTTAAAGAAACAAGGAAACAAGTAAACAGCATTGCCAAGAAAGAAGGCAACGGACCTAGCGGAAGCAGAAGTGGTGGAAGGTCATGGGACAAACCCCCGAGTGACGGGCGGGACCATCTCGCCATCACCACTTATTTCAAGGAGCCTATTTTTCGCATGCTCCGCGAGTGCGGACGCCTACCAGGGTTTCAATGGCCAACGGGGGAAGCAGAGAAGCTAGAAACTGCCGATGGGCGAGAACCTAACCAGAGAGTATACTGCTCATATCACAATGAGCAGGGGCATTATACGACGGCATGCCAGCCGTTTAAACTCTATCTCGAAGAACTTGTACAGCAAGGGAGGATGGATCGGTGGATAGACAGAAACAAGTCGCCCGACGCGGGGATGCAGCCACAGGTCCGAGCCTTGGACGGTGTGGTCCAATGCATTCACGGTCCCGTGGATCGGTGCCTTGCCAACAAACTTCATGACGAGTTGTATCACCCGTTACCTGAGGTGATGGTGCTACAACCGTCTTCGAAGCGCAAGATGGAGGCTCGTCAAACCTGGGCGATTACATTCACCGAGAAGGATATGGAGGGGCTGTCGATGCCTCATAGCGATGCATTGGTTCTCTCGATCCCCATAGGGCGGAAGATGGTCCGCCGGGTGCTGGTTGATCAAGGAAGTTCGGCAGAGATTCTCCATTACTCTGCGTTCAAAGCTCTTGGCTACTCAAAGGATGAGTTGTCCCCGGTGGACGCCCCTCTTATTGGGTTCGCTGGAACTCCAGTATATCCACTTGGCCGAATAGTGCTCCCAGTATTGGCCGGCTCGATGCAACTAGATATGGACTTCATCGTGGTGAGCTCGCCGAGCCCGTATAATGCGATTCTTGGTCGCAATTGGCTGCACGGCATGAAGGCTGTCCCGTCAACTCTCCACCAGTGCGTTCGGTTTATTGGCAAGCTTGGGCGGCAGGAAACCATAAAGGGAGATCAAACGGTCTCCAAAAGATGCTTTGTTAACTCCGTTCGCGGCAGTGGCAAAGCAGAGGAAGTTCGGTGGGTCGAGGTTCCTGAATCGACAGGGGAGAGAATCCTTGGAAAGGACGAAGACGAAACGTTACAAGGCCCAGATGAGACCGGAAGGGCAGCCGAAGAGAAAGTAGTGGAGGACCTGGTCCGAGTGCCAATTAACGAAGACGGCACCCGATTCTTCATGATTGGTTCAGAGCTTAACGACGCCGAGCGTCGTACGTTGATCCAGTTCCTCAGAGAAAATATGGAGGTCTTTGCTTGGACGCCATATGAAATGCCCGGCGTGAGTCCTGATTTCATTTCACACTCCTTGAATGTCGATCCGAGGAGGCGACCCATCATGCAGAAGCCACGCCGAAGTTCGGCGATGCATGTGGACGCTGTCAATGAAGAGGTTGAACGACTCGTTGAAGCCGGGGCTATTCGTGAGGTCCAGTACCCTACTTGGTTGGCCAATCCAGTAGTGGTCCGGAAGAAGAGTGGAAAATGGCGGGTATGTATCGACTTCACCGATCTAAACGACGCATGTCCAAAGGATTGCTTTCCTTGCCCGTGGATAAATCAGTTGGTAGACGCCACCGCCGGGTATGCTCGTCTGAGCTTTATGGATGCGTACAGAGGGTACCACCAAATAGCTATGAGCGAGGGGGACCAGGAGAAGACCGCCTTTATCACTCCCAATGGCACTTATTGCTACCGGGTGATGCCCTTTGGTTTAAAAAACGCTGGGGCTACGTTCCAACGTATGATCTCCCAGATGTTCAAAGGCTTGCTCGGGAGAATTCTTGAAGCATATATTGACGATATGGTTGCAAAGAGCGTGGATGCAGGCGATCACATTTTTCACCTCGGCGAGATATTCGATGTACTTAAGAGATTCGGCTTGAAGCTTAATGCCGAGAAATGTGCCTTCGGCGTAGGGTCTGGCAAATTTCTTGGGCACTTGGTCACACGCCGAGGGATTGAGGCCGATCCAAGCCAAATCAAAGCTATTCAAGAATTGAGAGCCCCTGCCACGGTGAGAGAGGTACAGCGTCTCGCCGGCATGGCGGCCGCCTTGAACAGGTTTATCAGCAAATCCTCAGATATCTGCCGGCCGTTTTTCCAATCAATAAAAGGAAAAAGCCGGAGGAGTTTTCAATGGACGGCAGAATGCGATCGCGCTCTTGCCGACTTAAAAGTGTGCCTGTCCCGGACGCCCTTGCTCGTCGTACCCAAGGACGAGGAGGAGCTCTATCTCTATCTAGCCGTATCCCAACACGCCACTAGTGCGGTTCTGGTACGGCAAGAGGCCAAAGAGGACGGCAGCGATGAGCAACCAATTTACTACATCAGTAAGACGCTTCTGCCCGCTGAAACCCGATATCTGCCAATAGAAAAGCTAGCGCTCGCTTTGGTCACAGCCAAAAGGAAGCTCTTGCCTTACTTTCAGGGCTATACTATCGTGGTCGTCACCGAATATCCATTAAAGACTGTTCTACGGAAGGCAGACTTGTCAAATCGGTTATGTAAGTGGTCCCTTGAGCTAGCCAATTTCGATATTCGTTATCAACCGCGGACGGCGATAAAGGGGCAGGTGCTGGCAGATTTTGTTGCCGAGTTCTCTCCAGGGGTACCCTTGGACGCGATGGATGATCCGGGTTCGTTGGACGTTGCAGATGCAACAGACGGGGGGCCTCGTTTGAGCCATCCAACCCACGAGGAGTACATCGCCAAACGGCCCATCCCTCATCACCGAGCAAAATTGTTCACCGGACATGCTTGGCGGCTTCATGTAGATGGGGCATCCAACAACCGGGGTGCAGAAGCCGGTGTTGTGTTGATTTCACCGAATGGGACGATGCATGAGCATGCCCTTAGCATCGGTTTCCCTGCTACCAACAACGAAGCAGAGTACGAAGCCCTTATCGCCGGGCTCCGGATCGCTCGGCATATGGGCGCGCAAGAAGTACAAGTCTACAGCGATTCTCAATTGGTCGTCAACCAACTCAATGACGACTACGGAACAAAGGATCCGCGGATGAGCAAGTATATGGCCGAGGTAATCACCTTGGTCGGTTCCTTTCAGAATGTTTTTTTTGATCACGTTGGGCGGGACCTAAACTCGCATGCCGACGCGCTGGCCGGTCTTGGAGCTGTCTGCGCCCAACACGATAGCCGAACGATAAATCTAGGAGAGATTCCTTCACCGAGCATTATGGTGGCACCGCCTGAAGTGATGAACATCCAATTGGGACCAAGCTGGATGGATCCCCTCGTCGCTTATCTAAAGCATGGTACGCTCCCCGCCGACCGCTTGGACGCCCACAAGATTCGATGCCAATCTGCCTCCTACTTCCTTGATCCCTCAGATACCTTGTATCGGCGGGCGTATACGGGTCCTGATCTTCGTGTGATCCACGAACAAGAAGTCCCAGGCATTTTAGAGGAACTCCATGGCGGAAGTGCAGGTTGCCACACTGGTGGCCGATCCTTGGCCGATCGTGCCCTTTCTCAGGGCTATTGGTGGAAAAAGATGGTGCATTCAGCCTCCGAATATGCCCGGCGATGTGAATCATGCCAGAAGCACTCACCTCTCCTCCACCAGCCGACCCTCCCCTTGCAACCAATCTCTAGCCCTTGGCCCTTTGCCCAATGGGGGGTAGATATTATCGGAAAGCTGCCCAAAGCCCCCGGTGGTTTCACTCATATCATCACTGCTACGGATTACTACACCAAATGGGTGGAAGCCAAGGCGCTCATAACAGTCTCGGCCGCCGACGTGGAAAGTTTTCTTTGGAAACAAATCTTCTCTAGGTTCGGGGTTCCTTACGCCATCGTGTCGGATAATGGCACTCAATTCGTAGCCGACGCTATAAAGGCCTTGTACAAAAAACGGGGAGTTCAGATGAAAACGGCTTCGGTTTCCTATCCACAAGGGAATGGCCAGGCTGAGGCCGCCAACAAGGCAATTTCCAACGGGTTGAAGAGGCGACTCGTCAATAAACGTGGCAAATGGGCAGCTGAATTACCTGATGTATTATGGGGCTATCGTACTACTCCACGGCGTGGGACTGGCCGGACCCCCTACTCGATGGCATTCGGTGTTGAAGCTGTACTTCCTGTAGCAGTAACCCGACCGACGGCCCGAACCAAGACCTTTGACGTCCCAACAAACGATGCTATGTTAGCCGCCGAATCAGATCACCTTGACGAGCTCCGAGACGATGCTCACGTCAAGTATGCGGCGTATCAACAACAATTGGCTCGGAGCTATAACAAGAAGGTCCGAACACGACCATTCAACGTTGATGATCTTGTGCTCCGGCAGGTGGTCCAAAAAAAAGAACTGAAGAAGTTTATGCCCAAATGGGAAGGCCCCTTTCGCGTGGCCAAAAAGGTCGGCTATGGTTCTTATGAACTCTCCGAAATGAATGGCACTGCCATTCCGAACCACTGGAATGCGCAGCTATTGCGAAAGTTTTATGCGTAGTCAAATTTGCCTTGTACGTTTTCATTTCAATAAAGGGTAGTACCCGACAGTCTGTTTTATCAATTGTTTTTCCTTGGCAAGTATATGGCACATGATTATTTGCTAAAAATCGAGATTGTTCTGTTTTAAGTTTTTCCCCTGGCTCTGTACCTTGCTCCGCCGAATCGGAGGTTAGGTACGGCATTTCCCAACTTTGGCGATGCTTCGGCAGATCTCACATGATTGAGCCTCTGCCGAAGCAGGGGCTAGGTACGGCAAATTGGGAAACAGACCGTGTGCATGAAGTGCGATACACGAATCCAACGCATGAAGTGCGGAACAATTAGTGTACATGCATGAAGTGCAAAAACAATTACTGATATACATGAAGTGCAATCAGTTAGGTACGGCGGATTATAATAGCAAGTAGCAAATTCATTCAATTCAGACCAAACCATTACAAGATCTGCCCCGGCTAGTTGAAACATCAAAAAAAAAAAAAAAAAAAAAAAAAAAAAAGCAGCAGCAGCAGCAGCAAAGAGATCTATTCATCGGCCAAAACGCTAGGGGTCGGCTGTGGCTCATTGGGAGGGCTCGGCAGCAGGTCACTGGAGGAATTCGGCTGCTCAGGATGCAGGGTCGGCTGCTCTTCTGGAGGGGGGATCACCGCCTGTCCCAGCGGCGGCACAACCGGAGGTTCTCTTCTGTGATCAGTCTCTGGAACTTCGGCGTAGTCAAGGCCGACTTGATACCCATGCAGAAAGGAGGAGCGGTGGGTATCTTCTTTTCCCTTCATCTCTCCCTCCTTGAAGGCCTTGACGACCAGGCTTTGCACCTGCTGCTGGTAATACTCACCAGCCTCGTTATAGCCGGCGTCACCAGCATCCTCCAGCCGTTTGGGGAGATCCTCCTCCATCTGCTGTTTCTCCCTCTTCAGCCGAACAATTTCCTCCTCGGCATCCTTTACCCGAAGAAGCAGCCGATCCCTTTCCTGCCGAATAGTCCCGGCCTCAGCAACCTCCCCCTCTAGCTTCTCGACCCGATCGGCGAGTTGATTCGCCTCCTTCCTCTTCACCTGCAAGTCCTCCCTTAGGGACCTCTTGGACGCCAAGAGAACGTCCATGTCCTCGAAGGCCCTGCTGGCACTTTGCCCGGCCTGCAAAGAGAATGGAGGCAGATACATCAGGCAATCAGAAAGAAGTACGAAACCTGAAAACTCACAGTACATACCTTGGCAAGGAAGAGGCAAAGCTCGGCCATGTTTTTGGCCTTGCCAGTCGGCAACCCCCCCATGTCCTTGGGGAGGGCCAATCCCTTCAGAAGGGTCATAGCCAGGAGCGGGCTCTCCTCCAGGCTGTCGTCCACGGAGATCACGTGGCCATCCGAACATTCAAAGTCCGGAACAAAGGGCGCCGAAGGGTCATTAGGGGTGGCCGGATCGTCCTCGGCGAGCCCGGACGGCAGGACCTCCACATCCTCGGCAATTTGGGCTCTCTTTCTGGCCCGTTGGTCCTGTGCCTCGGCCGCCGGGTCCCTTTCCCTTCGGCGTCCTGATTGGGTTTCTTCGGCACGAGCCGCGCGGGGCTGCCTTTGCTGCTCCGTCGGGCCAGGAGGGATTGGGTCCGTTGGCTCCCTTCGCTCCGGCAGGCCCGAGGTCGACAGATCTTGGGCCTCGTATTGCAGTTGAAGTGCCTGCCCGGCGGCGGTAGCCAGGTCAACGGTTTTCCTCACCATCCTGCTCTTGTCTTTTCGGTGGGCAAATCCGGCGTACGTTGGCTCGTAGTTGAGGAGGGTCGGCGCGTCTCGATCGCCGCACCGGAGCAAAGCTATCAAATTGGGCCACCTGCCTGTGACAAGAAGTCCCTTGTTCGGCGCCGAGCAATCTGCAAGCAAAATGTTAGTATAGTACTGGAATCGAGAAGACGAATTGAAAAGTGTGAGAAAGTACCGGGCACATTCCCACTGCCGGGGAATCCTCGTACTCGAGGAATTCTGTACGGCCTCTCGATCGCCGACCCAGATCTGGTTGGGTGAGAATAATCGAGGAGGGGGTTGATGGGTCCCCACTCGAAATTGCCAGACACTTTGACCAGAACGTTGCCCCACTTCTCCGTGTCGTAGAGGCGGTCCACTAAATGATCAAAGTGTTGCCGGGTGGTGAGGTAGTACTTGTCATACTTGGGGTTCCTTGATACCATGTACATGAGCATCAAGTCCCCTAGAGTGAACGGCAGGTCGTTCTTTTCAGCCAACCTTATCGCCGAACACAGGATGCGCCATGTGTTGACTGCGACCTGAATCGGTGCAAGGTTGTAGTCCGCCAGGAAGTAGCGGAGGAAGGGGCTCATTGGGAACCGTACGCCCCCTTCGGTGATGGCATATAATGGGAGCACGATGAAGTCATCACCGAAAAGGATTCGGTCGGCGGTTACCCTCTCGACCTGAACGTCGTCTGGGATCAGGTACTTCGTCCGAAAATGTTCGGTTAGACCCCCAGGACCGTCGCCGAAGAAATGATTGTATGGCATTGGTCCAAGCCCAGATGGAGGCGGGGGAATAGCGTCAACATCCCTCGGCGGTCTCGATGGGGCTTCTGATCCCCCTGCACTAGATGTACCCGGGAGTCCACTAGACGACGTGGAGGTGCCGGCTTGGGCACCAGCCGCCATCCTCTCGGCATGGTCCTCTTGAACGGGGTCCAGTCCGGCGGTTTGGCACGAAGAGGTCCCTTGATCAGGTTGGGTGGCCCTCCACGCACTATCATCCGATTGGAGTGGGGCGTGGATGCCAGGGATGATGGGCAACCTAGAAAATCGAGGGAAGTTACTGGAGCTCTCATCGAAGCTCCTGTACCCCTTTCCGAGGCTTTGAATCGTCTCTAATAGGCTCGGATATGCCTCGGGGTCTACGTCTGGGGAGTTGATGCTTGAGTCCACCATGCTGAAGACCTAAACAAAGATGAATGGATGGGTGAGAACTACTTCAGCACGGCTGCTCTCTTGCACCTGACTCCCGCCGAGGGAGATCCCGGTGGATCTCCCTCGGTGTGAGACGAACTGGTTTCCCAGAATGGATGGTCGCCGAGCCGTGCATGGCAAGGGCCCCCGTCCTTGGAATACCAAATCAAGGATTACGGCCAAAGATGGCCGGAAACGTCTTGATTTCTTTTGCAACGGTAGCTTGAAGGTACAACGAGAACCTCAAACTGCTGTAAGATTTGAAAGGACAACCAGTAAAAGTAGCGGAGATACCTGAAAATCCTGGCGCTGAGCGGTGGAGAGAGGCGGAGCAGTGGGTGGTTGCTGGGGCCACAGAGCAAATCTTCTGGCGATCTAGAGCGAGAAAACGAGAGCAAGAAAGTGATTCCGTTTCCTCCCCCCCTTCTTATATAATGGACGTAATGGGGGGGGGGAGAGGAAACTTGGGGGATCTCGCACTGGAACCGAAGCGACGCCACACCGCCCATCCCCTTCGCGCCACGTGGAATCTGACGATGGTTCGTACTCAAGGGATTTCCCCTTCGCGCCACGTGTCGCCTTATATCGTCCTAAACCCCCTCCCGACCGTTCGATCTCTGATCCCTGACGATCCCATCAATCCCGTCTGCAGCGAGACATCATTATTCTCAGAACTTGAGCCATCTTTTCGTATCCCCCGTGGCCATCCAGTGAACCTCGGCGGGCTCCCGTCAGTTCAACTTCCTCCGTTCCATGGCCAAATAGCGAAGGAAATTGAGGGGCTATTGTGGCGGACGGTGCTCGGCGCTGGTCCGAAAGATACAACTCGGCCGGTAGGTTCGGCGTACTGGGTCTAGGAGTGCCTCGATTGAATTCGTCTAACAAAAGGGACGGCGTGTTTTTCGTTCGGCGGACGGCGTGTTTTTCGTTCGGCGGGTTATCACCGGTGGACAATCCTCACGACAGATTAAGGCAGACGATCGGTTCGGCAGGTTCTCGCCGGGTATAGCGTGGGACAGCACCTCATGGGGGATGGATTGTGTCCGGTCGATCTGATCGGCAGAGTCCCCAACCACCGAAGGTCCCCTACTCCCTGATGATGAAAAATGAAGTGTTGGGTAGGGGAGACAGGTGGCGCAGTATCGTTTCCCTAAACGATTGGAGCAAATCATGGAGGCCGTTTTTGGTTAATGCAAATCTTCTGCTTGATTTGAGGAGGGGTAGTAATCAACCCATGATCTTCGGATATGGGTGGATTCTCCCATCACTGTACCTATAAAAAGGAGCAAAGGAGGCAGAGGTGAGGAGGATGAAAAAACGTTAGAACAGAGTCACATATTGGAATTCTCTTGAACTAACTTGATCGTCGGAGTGCCTATCCCGGATCTCCACCATCCGGGCTTGGGCACTAACGTGTTTGTTTCCTGTGCAGGCTTGATCTGAGCCATTTCCTCTTTAGGGTTCCGTCAGGGAAATCACGCCACCACAATTGGCGACTCTGCTGGGGAGTGTTTCCCTCCGATCTTGTGGTGGCATCTCGTCGGAACCACTCTCTACACCCACAAATGACTGGAGCGGATGGCCGACGGCTTGGTCTTGCGCACTTCACGAACCCTCAGGCTTTCCAGATCTCCCCCACGACACAACAGGTACGAGCAGACCTAGGGCTCATGGGTACCCCTAGACGGCCTGATGGTACCATGGTAACAGGATCGGCTATTGCTGGAACGAGTGACCAAGTTGTGGGAGCAGCCTCATTCCACATCAATGGGGTTAACCGGTCAACGGCTAGCCTCCTACCACCACCACCTCCGCCAGATCTTCCGGTGAGTATGGCGGAGGAGTTATTACGGCTGAGGACGCAAGTGGAAGAACTGCAGGCGCACCGAGATGCTATACCTCCACAGAGGACTAGGGAACGGCGTCGAAGGAGTGTGGCCCGCCCGATTCAAACTACGGACACAGCTAGGGCCTCCGCCTTTACAAGGCTCGGCCCGCTATGTCGTATAGATACCAGCGGGCGTGTCCATTTAGAATCCAGTCGTGAGACGCTTTCTCGTACCGATAGGTCCGGTGGTAGCCAACGAACGCCACTCCCTGAAGCAAGTGCCACGGCTTCCAGCGCCCGCACAAGGTTCCATGACCGAACCCCATCCAGGGTGACGCCCAGGATCGGCAAAGCAAGGAATGAAGCCCATACCTTGGGGCCTCAAGATTGGCGAGATGATCGATCCCCAACAAGGGTTGAGGATCGGCGGAATAGCGGAAGGGGGAAAAGGATGGCTAATCACCACCGACCATCTCCGGAAGATTCTGGCCACCGTTCCCAACAACACCAAAAAGGTTCCGCGGGTACAAGCCAGGTTCGGAAGGACAGCCAGGGGCTGCTGCCGGAGGAAAGATGTGAAGTTGGCGATGACGGGAGAGTCTTAACCGTAGTAAACACCCGTACCGGTGAGAGGACGGCATACCGGGTGACGCCACAACCTGTGGAATCCCTTCCTGGGAGGACACGTGCAACAGGATCCAGAAAAAGGAGCTCTCCGGAGCCGAGCATCGGCGGACATGGGATTCAAGAACCAATCTCGGACAAGCGCTCCAGAGACACCATCCATGAGGCTTGCATTAAACCTTCGGCGGAAGTTTCGCCGAACGAAACTGGAGGGGTGATAACGGTTGGAAAGACGGGGGCACCTTTCTCAAAGGCCATTATGGACGAGGTACCGCCGATAAATTTCAAGGTTCCAAAATTCAATACCTATAATCCAAAGTCGGATGCTCCAACTCACGTACAACAGTTCAGATCGATGGCCGCTCTCTGCGGACTCAGCGAGGCAATGATGTGCCGAACCTTCTCGCTGAGCCTCCCAGACGCTGCCATGCTATGGTATTCGCAACTAAGATCCGGGTCGATCAGCAGCTTCGGCGAATTGGAGCGCTCTTTCACCTCCCGTTTCGTCGCCAGCAATAGGCGACCAAAGACGGTGGAGGCCCTCACCGATCTGAGGAGAGGGATCGGCGAGTCGTTGAAAGACTACTCGGACCGTTTCTACAACGTATACAATCTGGTTGAAAATTGCGACCAACGGACCGCGGCCACCTCGTTTAAGCGCGGTCTAGATCGGAATTCCGATCTCTCCAAGGAACTAATGCTTCGGCCACCGAACGATATGTCGGATCTAATGCAAACTGTTGCCCGCTATATTGAACTCGAGGAGTATATCAGTGGGTCAGGAGTTACAGAAATAGCCGATCCAACAAAACCGGCATTTAAAGAAACAAGGAAACAAGTAAACAGCATTGCCAAGAAAGAAGGCAACGGACCTAGCGGAAGCAGAAGTGGTGGAAGGTCATGGGACAAACCCCCGAGTGACGGGCGGGACCATCTCGCCATCACCACTTATTTCAAGGAGCCTATTTTTCGCATGCTCCGCGAGTGCGGACGCCTACCAGGGTTTCAATGGCCAACGGGGGAAGCAGAGAAGCTAGAAACTGCCGATGGGCGAGAACCTAACCAGAGAGTATACTGCTCATATCACAATGAGCAGGGGCATTATACGACGGCATGCCAGCCGTTTAAACTCTATCTCGAAGAACTTGTACAGCAAGGGAGGATGGATCGGTGGATAGACAGAAACAAGTCGCCCGACGCGGGGATGCAGCCACAGGTCCGAGCCTTGGACGGTGTGGTCCAATGCATTCACGGTCCCGTGGATCGGTGCCTTGCCAACAAACTTCATGACGAGTTGTATCACCCGTTACCTGAGGTGATGGTGCTACAACCGTCTTCGAAGCGCAAGATGGAGGCTCGTCAAACCTGGGCGATTACATTCACCGAGAAGGATATGGAGGGGCTGTCGATGCCTCATAGCGATGCATTGGTTCTCTCGATCCCCATAGGGCGGAAGATGGTCCGCCGGGTGCTGGTTGATCAAGGAAGTTCGGCAGAGATTCTCCATTACTCTGCGTTCAAAGCTCTTGGCTACTCAAAGGATGAGTTGTCCCCGGTGGACGCCCCTCTTATTGGGTTCGCTGGAACTCCAGTATATCCACTTGGCCGAATAGTGCTCCCAGTATTGGCCGGCTCGATGCAACTAGATATGGACTTCATCGTGGTGAGCTCGCCGAGCCCGTATAATGCGATTCTTGGTCGCAATTGGCTGCACGGCATGAAGGCTGTCCCGTCAACTCTCCACCAGTGCGTTCGGTTTATTGGCAAGCTTGGGCGGCAGGAAACCATAAAGGGAGATCAAACGGTCTCCAAAAGATGCTTTGTTAACTCCGTTCGCGGCAGTGGCAAAGCAGAGGAAGTTCGGTGGGTCGAGGTTCCTGAATCGACAGGGGAGAGAATCCTTGGAAAGGACGAAGACGAAACGTTACAAGGCCCAGATGAGACCGGAAGGGCAGCCGAAGAGAAAGTAGTGGAGGACCTGGTCCGAGTGCCAATTAACGAAGACGGCACCCGATTCTTCATGATTGGTTCAGAGCTTAACGACGCCGAGCGTCGTACGTTGATCCAGTTCCTCAGAGAAAATATGGAGGTCTTTGCTTGGACGCCATATGAAATGCCCGGCGTGAGTCCTGATTTCATTTCACACTCCTTGAATGTCGATCCGAGGAGGCGACCCATCATGCAGAAGCCACGCCGAAGTTCGGCGATGCATGTGGACGCTGTCAATGAAGAGGTTGAACGACTCGTTGAAGCCGGGGCTATTCGTGAGGTCCAGTACCCTACTTGGTTGGCCAATCCAGTAGTGGTCCGGAAGAAGAGTGGAAAATGGCGGGTATGTATCGACTTCACCGATCTAAACGACGCATGTCCAAAGGATTGCTTTCCTTGCCCGTGGATAAATCAGTTGGTAGACGCCACCGCCGGGTATGCTCGTCTGAGCTTTATGGATGCGTACAGAGGGTACCACCAAATAGCTATGAGCGAGGGGGACCAGGAGAAGACCGCCTTTATCACTCCCAATGGCACTTATTGCTACCGGGTGATGCCCTTTGGTTTAAAAAACGCTGGGGCTACGTTCCAACGTATGATCTCCCAGATGTTCAAAGGCTTGCTCGGGAGAATTCTTGAAGCATATATTGACGATATGGTTGCAAAGAGCGTGGATGCAGGCGATCACATTTTTCACCTCGGCGAGATATTCGATGTACTTAAGAGATTCGGCTTGAAGCTTAATGCCGAGAAATGTGCCTTCGGCGTAGGGTCTGGCAAATTTCTTGGGCACTTGGTCACACGCCGAGGGATTGAGGCCGATCCAAGCCAAATCAAAGCTATTCAAGAATTGAGAGCCCCTGCCACGGTGAGAGAGGTACAGCGTCTCGCCGGCATGGCGGCCGCCTTGAACAGGTTTATCAGCAAATCCTCAGATATCTGCCGGCCGTTTTTCCAATCAATAAAAGGAAAAAGCCGGAGGAGTTTTCAATGGACGGCAGAATGCGATCGCGCTCTTGCCGACTTAAAAGTGTGCCTGTCCCGGACGCCCTTGCTCGTCGTACCCAAGGACGAGGAGGAGCTCTATCTCTATCTAGCCGTATCCCAACACGCCACTAGTGCGGTTCTGGTACGGCAAGAGGCCAAAGAGGACGGCAGCGATGAGCAACCAATTTACTACATCAGTAAGACGCTTCTGCCCGCTGAAACCCGATATCTGCCAATAGAAAAGCTAGCGCTCGCTTTGGTCACAGCCAAAAGGAAGCTCTTGCCTTACTTTCAGGGCTATACTATCGTGGTCGTCACCGAATATCCATTAAAGACTGTTCTACGGAAGGCAGACTTGTCAAATCGGTTATGTAAGTGGTCCCTTGAGCTAGCCAATTTCGATATTCGTTATCAACCGCGGACGGCGATAAAGGGGCAGGTGCTGGCAGATTTTGTTGCCGAGTTCTCTCCAGGGGTACCCTTGGACGCGATGGATGATCCGGGTTCGTTGGACGTTGCAGATGCAACAGACGGGGGGCCTCGTTTGAGCCATCCAACCCACGAGGAGTACATCGCCAAACGGCCCATCCCTCATCACCGAGCAAAATTGTTCACCGGACATGCTTGGCGGCTTCATGTAGATGGGGCATCCAACAACCGGGGTGCAGAAGCCGGTGTTGTGTTGATTTCACCGAATGGGACGATGCATGAGCATGCCCTTAGCATCGGTTTCCCTGCTACCAACAACGAAGCAGAGTACGAAGCCCTTATCGCCGGGCTCCGGATCGCTCGGCATATGGGCGCGCAAGAAGTACAAGTCTACAGCGATTCTCAATTGGTCGTCAACCAACTCAATGACGACTACGGAACAAAGGATCCGCGGATGAGCAAGTATATGGCCGAGGTAATCACCTTGGTCGGTTCCTTTCAGAATGTTTTTTTTGATCACGTTGGGCGGGACCTAAACTCGCATGCCGACGCGCTGGCCGGTCTTGGAGCTGTCTGCGCCCAACACGATAGCCGAACGATAAATCTAGGAGAGATTCCTTCACCGAGCATTATGGTGGCACCGCCTGAAGTGATGAACATCCAATTGGGACCAAGCTGGATGGATCCCCTCGTCGCTTATCTAAAGCATGGTACGCTCCCCGCCGACCGCTTGGACGCC
The DNA here is from genome assembly GCA_019656275.1 of Rhododendron kiyosumense. Classification (NCBI taxonomy): domain Eukaryota; kingdom Viridiplantae; phylum Streptophyta; class Magnoliopsida; order Ericales; family Ericaceae; genus Rhododendron; species Rhododendron kiyosumense. The sequence continues at coordinate 63 of BPLS01030313.1, read as the reverse complement.
CACAAGATTCGATGCCAATCTGCCTCCTACTTCCTTGATCCCTCAGATACCTTGTATCGGCGG
>BPLS01030312.1:0-11817 GCA_019656275.1 Rhododendron kiyosumense | reverse complement strand
TGTATTTGGTGTTGATAGCTGTCCAGTTGTCACACCTCCCAGAATCCCAAGTTCAGGCGTTAGTGTGAAATTTTGTTGAGGTTGAGTTCGTTTGACAGCATACTCCCGAACATGCAAACCCGTTATAGTTTCTAGATGGCTGGGAGGCCGGAAGACAGGTGGTAATTTATGGACCTTGTGGAGCCTTTTGATTTACATAGCGGTGTATAGGCCTATGTTTGGCTTCATTTCTAGCTCTCTCCCCATGTCACTTGAGCTGCTGCTTCCATCCTATTAAGGGAATAAGAATGCCTGATTCTGATATGGTAATGGTCTGGGAACCTTGGTGCTTTTTGTAAGCTCTCTCATGTTGTGTTCAAGGGTGAAAACAAGCCTAATACATGTCGATAAAAATCCAGAAATGGCACTTGGCAGTTACTTCATATGTTTATGGGGTAACATCACTCATTCCCAATGGTAGCTTCTCATTTTTTTCCGAAACTTTTTTATTGTTTATGAAATGCATATGAACTCCACTGACTAGCATACGCTTGGTCTGTGGAGGTTTGAGCATGGTGTTCTTACTGTAAACCTAGGTTTTTGAAGAATTATATCCTGAAATATGTTCTAAAATAAAAACACTTAAATCTTTTGCTAGTAGCCAATCTGGTTATGTTATTGATACTCATTTTGTGCTTCAGGATGATATAGTATCTAATCTGCGGCTCTCAAGAAAATGTGGTGGTTATTTTCCTTCTCCCTGACACCATTTTCATTTTGAGGAAAACATGCCGCTTGGATAAGCAATGATGTATAGTTCTGGATTTTTTCTTGAAGCTTATGTTCAACCTTTTTGGAGAGGAACCACTTTTTCATCATGTGTTTTCCTTGTCCGTTCTACTGTGTTACTTATATCTGATTGATTTACTTAATTTTGCAGGCCCCTTACATTCAGCAGCCTAGCTCTGAGCTTTGATTACTCTCAAAACCATTGATTCATCAGATATGAAAGTTTGTATAACAGAACTAAATACAGTTTCTTCTCCTATTTAGAATTGGCGTTATGTTAGGTTACTTGTTGCTTAAGGACTTCTCTTAGCATATTTCAAACCACATTAATCTGAGCGATTATCTTTTTTGGTGTGTCGATGTTTGGGAAGGATCCAACTAGTTACTGATGAGTTCTTTTTTGTTGGCTTTAATCTATGTTATTTTGCAGTCTCATATGTTTAGTGTTGTTTAAGAGATATATAAAGTTTTATCCGATATGTTGTCCCTTGGTGATTGGATATATAATACTGGACTCCCCATGATATTACACCTTTTTGGATTACGCCTAATATGGATTATAATTTTTTTTTTTTATCATATCACTGTATATGTAGTTCCCTCGGATAGATAGTCTAAGACCATATTTAATCTGGTTAAACAAATGGGGTCCATAAGGTTGTACTTAGAAATTGTCTACGGTGACCTCGTTGATTTCTTGCTTGTGCTTGAAGTGAGCACAAGCCTAAGCCAAGTTTGGTATATGCTCCAAGGGTGGAAGAAAACAAAATCCCAAGGATTTGTAAATAATGTCTTTAGGGATAATACACGTGAATCACAACTCATTTACTTCGGGGTTGATAAATGGTCGACTGGTGGTGATGCTTGTGGATACTCTCGACTGAACTCGAGCTTTGGATGTGAGCTCTTTTCTGGGTGTCGGGTGCGAGTACATGAGATAAAACACAATCAAATTAACATTCAATGCTCCTCTTTAAGTCCGACCTCCAAGCTCATTGATGCCCTCAAGCTTGGCTTGAGTTAAGAAAACCAAGTCTCTTAACATCTAGAACTGGAGCCTAATAACCAAAGGGGGTGTGGCTAATCTTACGCAGATCAAATATGTTCAAACATTGGTAAGCTAACTTGGAGAGTGCTTGGGAAGCTTTTGCTAATAGCTCATGGATAATAGGTGCATTATGGAACCCGTAAAGATTAATAGTTGTTTACCTATTCGTTGCCCAGGCAATCCACCAAGCTAAGGCAATGGCATCCTGTGGATGAGGGCCAAAGCCAGAAATTCCAATTAATCTTTGTCACTTGTTTGTTACTATACGTATCTCAATTGTCTCTAATATTATGATCCTTGTATGTTACTAATTATCAAACTCACGTTCTTTTGCATTTTTATTTGTCGATGGAATTTGTGTTGCTTCCAATTGCATGCTTGTACCATTTTGGATGCATCAACATCTCTAGGTGTGAGCCAATTTTTATAGATTTTCATGGACAATACGGTATCGGTTATGATAAGGCGGTTTTTTAATTGATTAATGTGTTATCCATCATAGTTAGTCACACTAAAAGCAGTCTCATACCATCCTAAGAGCATCCGCAATGGTAATAAGCAAAATCAATAACTGAAATGTGTCACGTTAGCATTTGATTATCCATTTAGTCTATAATTAAACTTAACAACCTCTACCTCCACATTGATTATTTTTGCATTTCTAACCCAAAAAAAAAACCCCCCACAATACACAATGCACATCTGTCTAATTGCAAACGAATTCCAATTACGCACCCGACCATGCCAAATTATTCAGACAATTCCAAAACTGAAAAGCCGGTCGCCGGAAACATTTTCACGTGCCTCCTAAAGAGGCTGCGCGTGATATCACAAGCCTTTACTTGATTTGGCATGTTCGGCGCGTGATTCGAGTGGATCTCACGCACATCCTCTTTAGGCGGTGTGTGAGGAGGTTTACAGCGACCGGTCTTTCAGTTTTGGAATCATCTTGTCAAGATGAATAATTTGGTGTGGTCGGATGAGTGATTGGAACTCGTTTACGAAAAATCCGAATTTGGCTATTGAGTTTTGGTTATTGGTAAAAACTGTTAGGTTTGGTTATAGAATGAGTAGAATTTAGTTATTTGCTAAAAGACTTGTAACTTTGCTTATTATAATATGAGGTGTTCTTTTGAGCATTATTGTTAAATTTGTTAATCCACACTTATTTGCTTATCACAACATGAATGCTCTAAATTGCTGTTTTTAAATTGACAATAGGCAAAATCTACTCGAATCCCTAATAACGAGGTGTAAAAAAATTATGAAATCTTAGCAACTAGCTAAGGCTTTGGAAGGGCCATTATAACCGTAGACACGTAACAAGTACACCACTATAATCTCTACTACTCCCTCCATCCCTAGACAACCACCACCACAACAATGAAACAGCTTAAATCCCAAACTCCAAGAAGTCTGCAACATCCACAAAGTGTTACTGCAGAATTCAATTACAAGAGAGGTAGAAGAGAAAAGACAAAAACTACTACCTAAATTTAAGCACCCAAGATAGGAAAATAATGAGCTAACATCATCGCGGATTGCATGCATGATGGCCTCTACATACAAAGGTATAGACTTGTTCATTAATTGGTGACGCCATTTGATAAAAGAAATGCTCAAAGCCGCCACAGGGACAAATGTGAAGTAATAATGATTCGATTTGGGATGAAATTTACGTCAAAAATCTTCGTCACCTTAATTTCCATCCAAGAGATGGTTTTATGCTTGCATTGTAAAATATGTATCGGAAATTGCCTCATCAAGACCACCATTCATGCTCTGGACCAAAGTTGATCGCGCGATAGCATCTTCCAAAATGTCCAGATAGCATCCATTATATCCTTTCATCACCATCATCCTTCTCTTCTTAATTCATCCTCTTCTTCAAGTGATCTGGACCAAAGACGCAAAATGTTCAGATAGCATCCATTATACACAAACATACATGCACTACACCTAAAGTGGCTTGTTAGTGGCTCATTTTTTTTTAATAAAAAAAGAGATTTATTTCCCTATCAAGTCTAGCAATATTATATATAATCGAATTCTTCTTTTGCTTTAATTTTAATGCCGTTGGAAAGGTGTTATTTTGAGTGATCCATGTGCACCTGCCAATTCAATGCAGAATTGAAGCCATTTTTTCATAGAAACATAGATGCCACACTTGTACCTTGACTAAATTCGTATTCTCAGAGAGAGAAATTTCGCTATTGTCTTTATCCCTCTAGCCGGATTTATTGTATGTTAATTTCCAAGCTTAGTGCGAGATAGAGATAGACTTTTCTTAACAATGGGTGAATGATGAATCAATGGATCAAAGAGGACAAATGAATTTCAAACCCCTTTCTTTTTTTTTTCTTTTTTTCTTTCTGACGGACATCTCACTCTAGAGAGAATTCTATCTTTGGCATTATCTCTATGTTTCGTTAGTGTATTTAGTTATGTGTATGTTTCATTAGTGTGTTCATAATCAATATAAATATTTTTTCGTGGATTCTGTATATCTCAAACTAGGTGTTGGCCGTCATGCTCGCACGAAGATTTCGTGCCCGTGGAATATGTAAAATAAGAGAATTGGTGGGTAGAACTCTGGACCAAAGTGATTTATATACAGATTTAGAAGCACTGAATATACCTAAAGTTAAGTAGCAATTTGCTCGGACAAAAAGAGTTGCGTACTAAACAAAAAATACTGCAAATCACTCACACCAAAAGATTTGCTCTATTGTTTGTTGTTAATAGCTGAAGCAAAATATCTATATAATATGACAGGGAAGTTTTCAAATCCCTAAATTTTCTCCTATATTTTGGACCCTAGGATTGGTACACATTTTTTCTATGGCTGAGATCTACGGGTAGAAGGGCTAATGATATATGTGGAAAGAATCTATATGTGGAAAAAGGATGAAAGGAAACTTAAAATTGTTGTTTCATAATCCTATTCTGATTCCTTATTTCCCAAATTTAGAAGAGAAATCAAAGGTAAATAGAAAGGAAACAATGTATGGCTCATAATATACAAAGTTTGCAACAATACCATATATACGTAGTTTGAATTTTTCTGATTGCCCATAGGCCACAGTTAAGGTAAACATAGTTTTTTTTTTAAAAAAAAAAAAGAAAGGAAACAATAGCGCTTCGACGTTAGTAAATTAGGGATGTCTACTTTGAAGTTTGAAATATTGGGAAGGAACACAATCAATCAAAAACCATACATTTATCATCCAAAAGTGGAAACGTAAGGTACAGAGCTCCAATCTATTCCTTGCAAATTATTGATAAGTGTTCAAAAACTTTTCTATGGGTTGAACATTCCAAAAAAGTTTTTTTTTTTGGTCAATATTGTATATATCAGCTAGCGGGGGTTAACGGGGAGTTAGTAAGTTAATTCACAGGAGGTTCAAAGGATGCCCATAGCCCTGAACCCCAATCAACCACCCCTCATGGGGCTTGAATCCAGGCCTCCACTAGAGGGCGGTGGATAATGCCAACTGAGTTGAAAAATAGTTTAAACTTTCAAATGATTTTCTAATTATGGGAGTTAATGCATTTTCCAAAATAACAATAACACGCCTTTTTGATTTTATGGGATGAATGATATTTTCATAAGGAAACTTGAAGAGTACTGCAGTCTCCATTTTACTACAAAAGATGAACCCGAGAAAGCATGACAAGTCCCTCCTATATTCTCTCTTTGATCCATTGCAAAAATACTAGAATTTACATTGCAACACGTGTTTCATCAAAAGGTATGTATATTCATCTCAAAAAAAAGAAAGAAAGTATGTATATAGCCCTAACTTCTTCTGATTTTAATTTGTGAATTGAAATACTATGTGTGGCAGCCAAATTGGGTTTGGTGAACGATCGAGGGATCTTTCTTGCATTCAAACAAATGGAAGCTGGCATGGATTAAAGCGGTGTAACTGTTCATCAATTTTATTCTCCTTCTCGGACATGGATGTGTTAATTCTGAGCTTGGTGTTGAATTGTCCAGTGTTGTAAGTTGCTTACTTGAAGGTTTGCAACAATATATTACATTCTAAATACCAACAATATATGTGTGGTAATGTTTTTCACATTTTGATTTTGGCCTTTTCGTTTTTGTGTGGATTTGAGTGGAGTTTTTTTTATGATTTTTACCAGTCGAGATTTTGTATATATCCCAACATCACGTCTCACTTTTAATAATTATTTACGTGATAATCATCTCTCTCTCTCTCTCTCTCTCTCTCTCTCTCTCTCTCTCATATGGCTTTGAGCTTATCATATTTTTCTTCCTTGGTTGCACCCATTGTGCAGGAAGTTGTTGATTTATTAAAGAGGGAAGGAATTTATTGGTGGATTGAAGGAGGAGGTATAATATTGTTGTTGGCTTAATAGGTCGTCTGTTCATAATTTTATGAACATGCCATTATCAAAATTTATGAACAAAATCTAAAATAGGAAACGTTAGTAGGATGAACAAAAAAAAAAAAAGCGTCCTAATAAATCTAAAACAGTATGGTTTGAAAAAGGAAGGGGGAAGATGGTTAAATACTTATGTAGAGTATATGATTTGAGAAGAAGAAAAAAAGGTGTGGGAAGGGTGGGTGTATATGCTTATGTGGGAAGAGTGACTTACATAACAATGAAGAGTCAGTGATTACTGAATGAATTTGTATGAATGTATTGACCAATTTCTAGAGTTAGTGATTAGAATATGAATTTGTATGCATGTATTGACCAAGAACCCCAAGGAGAACTATGATTTTTAGTCTTCCAATTTTGGGTTTATTTGACTATTTCATCTATCATCTTCAGTAATCTTACATTTCTTTTCTTTTGTTTATTAACTAAGTGCTTGGTTTTTTTTTCATTTGAACAATTCTGTTTTCATTTAACTGAAATGATTCTCAACTGTGTGCCCTTTGCTATAGGATTATGAGTACTCTTGAGATTAGAGGTGGGTGTGTGTATATATCAGAAATTTTCAGGTAAGGACCTTAAAATGAGGACCTTATATGCGGACATCCCATTTCTCACCTTTCCCGATCGGATTTCAATGATCCGAGTCGCTCAATTTGTTCAGAACGTGATTTTAAGGGTACCCGCAAGAAATCTGCAAAAAAAATGACCGGGAAGGGCTTGATTTGAGCAGTTTTATTTGAATCATTAGATAAAAATAAACAAAAACTGCTCGGATGAAGCCCTTCCCGGTCTTTTTTTGATGATTTCTAGCGAGTACCCTTAAAATCACGTTCTGAACACATTGAGCGGCTCGGATCATTGAAATTCGATCGGAAAAGGAGGTCCGCATTTTATTAAAATAAGGTAGTCCTTATAAGAAAGAGACTATAATATATATTTTGTATATTCATATGATAAGGTTAAATTTGACTTTTCTTTAATTGTTTTAGATATATATATTTATTTTATACAAACTAATGTTTGACTATTTTAGTGTACCATTCAATCAATAAGGGCCGAAAGGAAAGACTATCTTAGTTGCACTCTTAAGGTTGTGGCTGAACTTCTTTAGAACCAACCAAATTTAAGAATGTAACAAAATGAATTCAGATATGGTTCATACTTCATATTTCCCGTATTATTGAAGTTAAGATTTTAATAGGCGTATAATTTGGCAAATTGGCCTTCTTACCGAGAATATCATTATCACCGTCATTTTCAAATTTTCCTTTTCATATGACAAGGCGTCAATTTCCAGTTCACTTGGCATATGCTATGACTATTAACAAATCACAAGAACAATCTGTTAAATTCGTTGGAGTCAATTTGCGCACACCTGTATTTAGTCATGGGCAACTATATATGGCATTATCAAGGTGCACGTCTTTTGACCGTATCACTGTCCTTCTCCCCGAAGAGAAACAAATTTCACTACCAATATTTGCTTTATCATACCAGGTACAATGAGTTGTAGAATATTATAACTTAATTTCCCTCTATTATCATATATCATCCCTTAAATAAATGACTTGGCATATTAACTGGGCTTCTGTTAACATATCATTCTTTTTTAGGATTGTGATTGAGAAGCCTCAAAGCTCAAAAGGATCAATATGCTTGAAGATTTTTAGTCTCGACATGTTTCATGTTCTCTTTTTAGATGTCTCCTTGAGGCACACATTTTAATTAATGTACATCATCTTTTATTTTCATTGGTGTTTTGGATGGTGTTTTTTGATTTGATCAAGATTTATGCATTTGATCAGTTTGTTCTATGCGTCTTAGTTGGTCAAATTTGTTGTTCAGTTTAATTTGCGTGTGCTGAATGTTTGAGCCGTGCCTTCAGGCACGGGCATTCGCTAGTGTGTCTATATGCTAGAGGATGCGAATGCATTTAAAATAGACAGTTGCAATCATTCACACCAAAAGATTTGCTTTGATGTCTATTTTTCAAAGATAGATTGCTAGAATTAGATGGGGGCACTATTCTTTCTTCTGTTTGTGTTTCAGAGGCTGTGCAGATTCGTCTTCTTCCATGTCACTATAGCATGTTGATGAGCTAACTCTAGAGCGTTCTTCCTAGGTGCGTTTGTTTGGTGTTTTTGGAGGTTGGGGTTGAGATGGTTGGGGTTGGGGTGCTTCTATCTGCAGTAGTTCTTCGATGTTGATTGGGTTAGAGATTGAGTTGACAGTAAAAACACAGCGGTTGATTCCTCCATAATCATCCATGTAGGCCTTCAAGTTAAAAGGGTGGTTGTGCCAAGGAGGAAGAAGAAACGTGCGTTGGTGGGTTCAAAAACAATAAGCTAGAATACAACAATAAGCTATGGCAAAAGAAAGAAGAAAAGTGGGCTAAGTGGTGTGTTCAAAAACTGCTGGTAGACGAATGCCTTTTAAGTTAGACTGCCACAAACTCACCACACCATCACCTCAAGTGGTTGCTAGTGTCATTCCACTGATGTTCCACTCCATCTCCCAAACCTGAACACGGAAATATAAGATATGTAAGGAAGATTCAAGAAGCACATCCTCCCTTACATTATAGGGGATCCTTTTTTAAGCAAGTAAATAAATAAAAAAGAAATTAACAAAAGAGAGCTCTTCAAGACCAGAGAGCAATGTAACCTTTTCCGTTGAGAGCTTTTCATCAAGATTGGGGTTCAATCCAAGGTGCATATTGCAATTTGCTTGTGAGCCCTAGTTGTTATTTACCTCATATGGCCTAAAAAAGAAATATCAACCCAAGATCAGAGTCATCTCAAATAATGGTACTCCTAGCAGTAACATTAGAATCATGGTATGCTGTAGCAAAACATTGCCCTGAAAATATTTAGTATTTCAAAAGGTCGGAATCGCAGGCTTGAAGTTAATTTTAAATGTGCCGCGCACGAAATAAACTTGTATTAGAAGATGGACACATTTTAACCTACCAATATTTGGTGCCCAAGCAACCGCATAAATTGGATCACCCTTTTCCCCAGGTAAAGCCAACTCAGCAACTGGGAGCCATCTTTGGTGATCCTGGTCAAATTCCCAAACCTGCAGACATCGATCATTCATTAATATTTTTCTGTATCAGTCAGATTTTTGCCAATATATCCTATAGGTCTATTTGATCAAGAGCCCAATAAGGATGTTTAATATTTGCGTTCAAAATATAACATATAACAATGCCCAAGCATCTGATGCACGATAATTAACAAACATTTGTATTAAAGACTAAGAATATCTACCCTGTTGTGTTGTTTGACAAGAAATTAGAAAAATAAGACACTTAGAAACAGATATGGTGATGTCACTCAATACCAATACATGTATTGTGTAAGCCGGCCCGAATACTTGAGTTATCAAAAAAAAAGAGAGCCAATACATGCGTCCGTGTGACATGATACGCAAGTGACGTCAACACATCATGTGCACTTCTTGCCTTTGAATCTGAGCAATCCAATTTTAAATAATCGTCAATAGTATCCCCAACAGAACATGTACGCCTAAAGTATAAAGGATAGAGAGAAAGAGAAAGACTCAACTTCTTAAACCCAGCAAGTTGTAGTCCCAATTAACTTGCCTAAACATGGTAAGTTGACAGATGAAATTTTAATTCATTAGTTATAAGCCGGTTAGAGAGGCAAAGAGGAAGTGTACTGAATCCAAAGCGAGACTCATATTTAGCTAATATATGTAGTTCTCACCCAATGAAAGAAAACTGATTAAGACACAGAAAAGAACCAAAGAAAAATCTGAATCCCAAATAATTTACATATCAATCGGCAAAATACAGGAACACATACCCTCAGTTGCTATTGTCTCTGTTAGGTGCTTTCTTCTTCTCCATTGTCTTTGTGGCTGAGCTGTAACAAATAAAGAAATTGAATATATACAAATGTAAATACAAATGCAAACACAGACACACACACACAACGGGAGAGAGAAAGAAAGAGAGAACTTTCCATCACTGGCGGTTGAGTTCTTAGATCCAAAGTTTTCATAGGTGAAAGCGCAAGGCGAGGCGCTTGACCCTTCATGGGGTGAGGCATATGCCCCGAGGCATTGAGGCGTAAGCCTTTTGATTTTTGATTTTTAATAATTAAATTAATAAAATAGCTTTAAAATACAAAAACTGCGCATTTTATAAAAGATAGATTAATACAAAAAATTAGCATGGCAGCTGGATTTTACGTTTTCCCCTGATCCATTTTTCTTTATTTACCATATATGATGGCGTAAAAAATTGCAAAATGGAAGATATTGTAGGCAGAATTTGGGGAGGTAGACAATTTCTTTGTTAAACAAACAAAAACCTCTCCCCAAGCCAATGCTTTAAGTGCACATGGCCAGACACATGTGTTCAAAACTTTTTGATGTGCTTGACGTGTGTGAGTTTCATGTGTTTCGTGTGATTGCTCAAGCAAGTCTAACAATTCCGGAATCTAAACACATTTATTTTTTAATCTGTATCCATCCAGATATCTGTGGCCATATCAATGCAATTGTTTAATAAACATACATAAGCATACATAATCACCCGTCTTAGAATCCAAACACATTTATTTTTTAATCTGTATCCATTCAGATATCTATAGCCATAGCAATGCAATTTGTTAAAATAACACACATAAGCATACAGAATCAGGATCAAAAAAAAAAAAAAGCATACAGAATCATCTGTCTTAGCAGTTCTCTGCACTGAATTAAACCGTCTATAACTCCCATCTACTTCTCTCTCGTCAGCAAAATCGTCAATAATACTACTATATACTGGATATTGCATGTACGTATACATATATCCTTCATGTCTGAGTATATAAGGGACAAATAGCTGGAAAAAAAAAAAAAAGACGACCCCTCGAATACTCCAAATAAGGGATAGGAGTTGTAACTTAAATTATACATCCGAAATCAATTAAGAAAACTCACCTGAAATCGTAGACCAAAAGGTGCAGATCTCAAACGACATTAACTCTGTGCTCCATATCTGCCACAAAATTGCCAAACAAAGAGAGAGTGAAAGAGTGAGAGAACCTGTGGAACAGAGAAAGAGTGAGAGAACCTGTGGAACAGAGAGTGCGAGTTACTTACAGGCATAATGATGGCTGTGATTGTGGCCGGGGATTTGGACTGCGCTGAAACGGGCTCGCAATGCACCGATCGATCTGGCGAGGGTTACAGAGAGATTCGCATTGGGTTGAGATCCAGATGAATGGAGACGAAAAGGGAAGAAGAAAAATGGCAAGACCTAGATCCTGCCCCATCTTTTTTTTTTTTTTTTTTATCATTTAACAAGGCCCACAGGCAGATCCTGCCCCATCTGGTCTACAAGAAAAAAATATACGGCTCAGATCCAAACATCTTTCATCCGTGCCATTTGACATAAACACCCCTGAACACAAAGCTGTAGTCCCTCCAATCTAGGGACTTAATTGGAAAAATCGAACCAAATTTCCCAACCCTTTCAACGTTCTTTTATTAACAGGTTAGATAGATACCAATATATAAAGAGAAGAAAAATAGAATGGATGCCGATTAGATTATAATAGAATATATTAGAT
>BPLS01030309.1:0-38750 GCA_019656275.1 Rhododendron kiyosumense | reverse complement strand
CCAACAGGAGTTGGATTTTACTTTGGAAGACAAGCCTGAGGACCTTGATGCAAGGGATTGGGATCGGATCAACCGCCCGGCGTGCGGTTTTATCAGGATGTGTCTTGCCAAGGATCAGAAGTATTTTGTTATGCGGGAAACGAATGCGAAGGTCCTATGGAAAAAGCTCGAGGACAAGTACATGACCAAGAGCGTGGAGAATCGCCTTTATCTAAAGAAGAAACTCTTCAGATTTCAGTATCGTTCAGGTATATCGATGACTGAGCACTTGAATGATTATAATAAAATACTTGCTGATTTGTTGAATCTAGATGTTGAGATTCTAGATGAGGATAAAGCCCTGCTATTATTAAATTCCTTGTCCAAAGATTATGACCATCTGTCTACCACTTTAATGTATGGGAAGGATACCATTAAATTTGATGATGTCTCTAATGCTCTTGTGAACAATGAGTATCGCAAAAGGGATATGCAAGCACATGGAGATTCTAGAGAAGCCTTATCTGTCAGGGGCACGTCTGAAAATAGGAAGAATAGCGGTAATCGAGGTCGCTCCAAGTCTAAAGGGAGAGGGACCTCAACTTCTGGTAGAGTTGCTAAAGATGAATGCGCCTATTGTCGTGAGAAGGGCCATTGGAAGAAAGATTGTCCTAAGAAAATGGTCAATGATAGTTCCAAGGCCAACATAGTACATTCTGATGAAGATGATGATTCTAATTTAGCTCTGTTGGGTTCATCGCTAGTTTGTCAGTTTGATCAGTGGATTATGGATTCTGGTTGTACCTACCATATGTGTCCTAACAAGGATTGGTTTTCCAGCATTGACATGGTTGATGGTGGAGCAGTTTTTATGGGCAATGATCATGCCTGCAATACAATCGGGGTAGGGAAGATCAGGTTGAAGCTACATGATGGGTCTGTCCGTATTTTGTCTGATGTTCGGTATGTACCGGACCTAAAGAAGAATCTGATATCGCTGGGTACTTTAGACTCCACAGGTTACCGGATTACCATTGAAGGTGGAGCTCTAAAGGTTTCGAAAGGTGCTATGGTTGTGATGAAGGGCATTCGACAGAACAATTTGTATTACCTGCAGGGTAGTGCAGTTGTAGGTGGGTCAGCCGCCGTCTGTAGCAACATCGGGGAGGATGATTCGGACACTACCAGACTTTGGCACATGCGTTTGGGTCATGCTGGCGAGAAGGCCATGCAAGGCCTGCTGAAGCAGAACTTGTTGAAAGGTGCCAAGACCTGCAAGATGGATTTCTGTGAACATTGTGTTCTGGGGAAGCAGACTAGAGTCAAGTTCGGCACTGCTATTCACCAAATGAAGGGTACACTTGACTACATTCATTCGGATGTCTAGGGGCCAGCTAGGGTTGCTTCTCTTAGTGGTAAGTATTACTTTGTTTCTTTGGTTGATGATTTCTCTCGCCGTGTTTGGATTTATATCATGAAACATAAAGATGAGGTGCGTGATATTTTCCTTAAGTGGAAAAAGTTGATTGAGACCCAGACAGGTAGACAAATCAAGCGCCTCAGATCAGACACTGGGGGAGAGTATCGATCTGATCCTCTCTTCGATATTTGTGAAAAATTTGGTATAGCGCGGCACTTTACGGTGAGAGGCACACCACAGCAAAATGGTGTGGCAGAGAGGATGAACCGTACTTTACTGGACAAGGTGCGGTGTATGCTCTCGACTTCTGGTTTGGGTAGACATTACTGGGCTGAAGCAGTGACGTATGCATGTCATTTGGTCAACCGTTTGCCATCCGTTGCACTTGAGGGTAAAACGCCATTGGAGGTATGGTCAGGTAAACTTGCATTAGATTATGATTCCTTACATATTTTTGGTTGCCCTGCTTATTATCATGTTAGGGAATCAAAACTGGATCCTAGAGCCAAGAAGGCATTATTCTTGGGCTTTATGGAAGGTGTTAAGGGATACAAATTGTGGTGTCTCGATTTAAAGAAGGCAATCATTAGCCGCGACGTGACCTTCAATGAATCTGAGATGATCAAGCCGCCTGTGCAGGTTGTGGGTAATAAAGTTGCTCAGAAACAGGTGGAGTTAGAGACCTCGGTGATTCCTTAAGATCCGATTCAGTTAATTAGGGAAGACAGTGGGGTTGAATCAGATGACAGCGATACAATTGAGGGTGAAGTTCCAGTAGATAGTTCTTCGCAGCAGCAACAACAGAAAGATTCCATTGCAACATCTCGACCCAAAAGGGTCATCCGTGTACCTGTAAGGTATGTTGATTTGGTTGCCTATGCATTGCCAGTTATTGATGTTGATATCCCGTCCACTTTCAAAGAAGCTATGAGTAGTCCAGAAATTGGGGAGTGGAAGAAAGCAATGGGTGAGGAGATGACTTCTCTTCACAAGAATCAGACTTGGGATTTGGTACTGCTTCCGAAAGGCAAGAAGGAGATTGGTTGCAAGTGGGTTTACACCAAGAAGGAAGAGTCAACAAAGAAGGGTGGTATTCGCTTCAAAGCTAGGCTGGTAGCCAAGGGCTACGCACAAAAGGAGGGAATCGACTACAATGAGGTATTTTCTCCTGTTGTGAAACATGCTTCAATTCGCATTTTGCTAGCTTTGGTAGCTCAGTTTGATTTGGAGTTGGCTCAATTAGATGTTAAAACTGCATTCCTACATGGTGATTTGGAGGAAGAGATTTATATGTCTCAACCTGATGGTTTTCGTGTTGCTGGTAAGGAGAAGTTGGTTTGTCGATTACATAAGTCTCTCTACGGGTTAAAACAGTCGCCGCGTCAGTGGTATAAACGTTTTGATAGCTTCATGTTGAGTTAGAAATACACACGGAGCCAATTTGATCATTGTGTATATTTCAGAAAGCTTGCAGATAAGTCCTTTATTTATTTGCTTTTATATGTTGATGATATGCTGATCGCATGTAAAAGTCAGGCAGAGATAGACAGGTTAAAGATTCAGCTGAGTAGGGAATTCGAGATGAAGGACCTCGGGGAGGCACGTAAGATTTTGGGGATGGAGATTACTCGGGATAGGGTGAAGGGCACCATTCACCTAACTCAGCAGCAATATTTGAAGAAGGTGCTTGAGCGGTTCGGTATAGGTGGTAGCTCAAAACCGGTGAGCGTACCACTGGCTCCCCATTTTAAGCTTAGTGCTTCGCTATCTCCCACTACAGATGAGGAACGAAAATACATGGCGACCGTTCCTTATGCGAGCTTGGTTGGAAGTTTGATGTATGCCATGGTCTGCACAAGGCCTGATTTGGCACAGGCCGTCAGTATGGTTAGTTGTTACATGCACGATCCTGGTAAGGTGCATTGGCAAGCGGCTAAGTGGATTTTGCGGTATGTTCTGGGGACTGTGAATTTGGGTTTGAAGTTCGAGAGGTGCGCATCAGTTTGTGATCTGGTTTATGGTTTTGTGGACTCGGATTATGCGGGTGATTTGGATAAGCGTCGTTCAACAACTGGGTATGTGTTTACCATGGCTGGTGGGCCGGTGAGTTGGCGATGTACTTTGCAGTCGACAGTTGCACTATCCACTACTGAGGCCGAATATATGGCTGTGACTGAAGCCATAAAGGAGGCGATCTGGTTGCATGGGTTGATGGCTGATTTGGGCGTTGGGCAAGATCACGTTGTCGTTCATTGTGACAGTCAGAGTGCAATTCATCTTGCGAAGAATCAGGTGCATCATGCTCGGACCAAACATATTGATGTCCGTTTTCACTTTGTTCGTGAGATCATTGATGAGGGGGATATTCTGTTGGAGAAGATTGGTACTGCAGATAATCCGGCTAATATGACGACTAAGGTTGTCACTGGGGTCAAGTTCCAGCGTTGCGTGGACTTGATCCATATGCAGCAAATCTGAGCACCTTCGGGTGCATGTGCCGTTAGGCGCTCTGATGGCAGTCAGAGCACGATTTGTTTGGGTAATCTGGTTTTCTGTTGCTGCATGTTTGGTTTTCTGGTTCATAATACAATATCTAGCCAAGGTGGAGATTTGTAGTTTTTGGCACGTTTTGGACTTTTCGGCTTCCGTGGTCCGGACCAAGGCCTTAGTGGTCCGGCCCAATAAGGCATATTACTATATAAGCAATTTTAGGGTTTTTTGCTTATTGTATTGCATACATAGCAGCTTTTCTGAGAGAGAAAAAGAGAGGAACTCTGAGAGATCTCATCTGTAGCCCTTTGGGCATCCGATTACTTTCGTATAGTGAAACCCTAGATCGTCTGACTGCCCGTGGAGTAGGTATTCATTACCGAACCACGTATATCTCTGTGTTCTCTGTGTTCTCTGTGATTGCTGTTTCTCTCTCTCTTTTCTGTGGTTTGTTTAATTACATAGCAAATAATCACGTCCGTTTCTGTGTTTGTTAACGCTTCCGCACAACACTCTGTATTTCGAATCTAATTGGGACATGTTCTGTTTGGCTAATGCACCATTCGGTACCACGTGTAATTTTCTCGTTGAGTTGCATATTTTAGGATGTAAACAATTGGTACTTCAAAACTTGTTGGAGGCATTCCACAAAACAAAGGAAAGAGGCTTTGAAATTACACTGGTTTTGGAGTGTTTGCATTAATTTTTAAAGTGCCAATATCATTTACCATAAAAAAAAATAATAGAAATGCATCCATTCGTACATCTAGTCTCACAGGTAATTGTGACACCCTCTAAAAGTGCAAAAATTAATGTAAACTTTGATATGTACTTAGAGTATCCACAATACTATAATTAAATGTAAAAGGTTTTTGAAGTTAATAATATTGGTGCAAAATATGGCTTACAATGCTATAATCAAACTTAACAACCTCCTTAGAAATAATTAAATTTTGGGCTTTGGATAACCAAAACTAGCAATCTTTTGACAATAACTAAATTTAATAGATCTACATATTCGCAATCAAATACACCTATTCTATCTCTCTTCCTTTTTCCTCTCTTTCTTTCAAAAAGTATTTTTCAAAAATAATTTTTTTAGAAAACAATTTTTTTAAAATAATTTTTTTTCAAAAACTATTTTCAATTTCTAGTAAATAGTTATTATTAGTTTCAAAACTATTTTCAACTTTTCACAGTTTTTAGTTTTTTGTAATTTAAAAAAATAATGTTATAACAAGTTTTGGTTATCCAATTTTGATTATGCCATTGTAGACATCTAAATTGTTAATCTTAGCAATATCTTAAATGAATAATCAAAAACTGATGTTGCAATTTTTGGTTATCAATTTTTGATAATGTGGATACCTTAGGATTTTTCATCTATGATATGGTTTAGAAGCTTTCGCACATTTGATGAAATAGTGAAACTCCCATAAAGGAAAACCATAATAGTAAATCGAAACAAGTGATTATTCAAAATAATTGATGAACTGAGTAAAAGTGCTTCAGGGTCTTTCTTTACCATGCATCAGGATCTTCCATACATCGAAGTAGAAGCCGACCTTGTGATGAAGCACATACCAATAATATTTCCGTTGCACCAAAAAAGAAAAAAGAAGCACATACCAATACACCTAATAATTTTCCAATCTAAGCGATGCAATTGGGAATCTATATGGTTTTCACTTTTCATCAACCTATGTGGACTGTGATAAAGGAGCATTGTATATCTCACCCACAAGAGGGATCCACATGACATCAATTAGGATCTCTACATCATCCTACTTTCATCATGCCCCAAGATTCTGAGTCTTTTTTTGAAAATCAACTTCATTGCCAATATCGAATAAGGATCCAGAGGATCAATTTACAGAGAAAACCACACAAGCAGGGGACAACACCCCGAGAACAGGCATCGAAAACTCCAAAAATCAAAACCCTGGATTACAATAAGCGCACAAAAACGATAAGGGCCTAAGCGGCTAACCCACGAGCCGGTGAAATCTGCCAAGCCGAGAGAGGACGTTGCCATCACTGGTCATTACTATCCCCATAACACGCGGACTAGGAAGAATCACCGAGGAGCAGCCACTACAAACCAGTGAAATGCACCACTGCCGGAGCAGCCCACATCAGCCGCAAACCTATTCGCCCAGCCGCAGAAAAGGTTCTGAACCTGCTGTTGACCACCACCAAAACAGAGAGAAGCAACCGACCAAACAACCGAAACAGATCTAACCCTCTACTCCGGCTAGACCACCGAAACCCTAACTAAAATTATTCACACCAAGAAATTATTTACCCACCACCACAGCCACACCAGATCTGGGGGAGACCCGAATCGGTACACAACCGGACTGGAAAACCAACCGGTAGAACAGACGGAGGACCGCTGGAAACCTAACTCCACAAACCTCACCTTATTGAACCCCTCTGTCGAACACCAGCTGCCAGATCTGAGCTCCCACCACGAGACCGGAAAGAAAAGACCCACGCGCCATGGCCGGAGTCCCCGCCGGACTCGACAACTGGAAAAGCTGAAATCAGAGAAAAGGAAACAACAGAGGAGAGAGAAAGGAGGGGGGAGATTAGGGAAGAAGGGGGAGGAAGGAGTGAGAGGAGGGGGGTGGCAGCCCCTCCCCCCAAAAGAAACCCTGGCCGGTGAAACGTTTAGAAAGAGGGAAGGACTTTAGAGAGAGAGGGACTTTAGAGTCAAGATTCTGAGTCTAGATTCAACAAATAAGGGCATTATCAAAGAGTATAAATTCTGTAGGTCCACCAATCACCGTGATTTGTGGATTTTATCGTGCTTATATTGCAATAATATGAATCGTTCATCGGTAGAGCCTACAAAATTAGTATGTCCTCATAAAAAAAATTTTAAATTTAGTTTGATCAGATATCAATATTTTGAATATATATATATAAAAACTAAATTTAGTTTATACTCCGTAAAATAAACGGTCAATAAGTTTAAAATTAAACTATTTATGACCATCTATTTTATAAACAAAATCAAAATTCAAATGTAAATATCGATTTTCGATTGATTAATTATAGGTATTAGGTTAAACTAATTTTTCACTTGAACCCTTAAAACATTGGTATTAGATTAAACTAATTTTTCATGTGAACCCTTAAAAAATATTTTACGTTTAATAAACACGATATATTTTTAAAAAGAAAAAATGTATGTGTCAAGAAACTTAGGTTTCGTTCCGCTAAGATTTTTATTTTTTAAGTACTTATTTTCAGCTTTAGAGTTTTAGGAAACATGTTATTCTCTCACAATGTATCGCCCACTGAAGGTAAATACAACAGGAATACCCAATTCATTTCTAAAACATCATCATATGTACATCATTAATGAGGAACTTTAATCCCCGCAGCAACAACTGTCTTTATCACCCAAAAACAAAGATCCCCACCGGCACTGGCACTTTCTATAAGCACAACCCAACCCACCCCCAACAGGGCATTTTCATGGGGGGAAAAAAGGAAACTGAAAAGAAGGTAAAGTGGTTGTTTCAAGGGTCTTGTTTGACTCCTTTTCGTCTCTTGTCTTTCTAAGCAAAAACAAAGCCACAAGACAAAGACATCAACAAAACAGCTGCTTGTTCTTCTTCCTCTCCCAACTTCCTTTTCACAGTACTCCTCCCCTGTCTCTTCCTCATTGGAGATCTCTGCCTCTGTAACATCACAACTTCCTTCCCCAAAGCCACCAATCTCACCCTCAAATCCTCACTCAAATTACCCCCCTTGCCACTACCACCACCACGATTCTTGGCGGCGGCGATCGATGAAGCGGCGGCGGCGGTGTTTGTATTGGTAAGGCTAGTGGTAGCTGATTTGTCCTTCTTCTTCTCAACCCTTTTGTTCAAACCCACAATCGCACTCCTCTTCTTCCTATACCTTATCCCACAAGCATTGCACAATGACTGTAACAAGAGCAAGAAATACATATACATCAGGAAATGCGAAATCAACAACTGAAAAGTTAACAAAATCAAAACCCATTACTTATTTTGATCAAAACTGAAAACCCATTATTTATTTTAATCAAAACCGAAAACCCATTTGGTAAAAATCGAGATCACAGATAGATCAAGTGGGTTTTGGTGATTTACCTTGGGCCCAGATGGACCGGCCCTCCAAAGTGGGGTTTTAGAGGTTTTGCAATCGCAGCAGAATTTCTTGATCTCATTCATTTCTTCAGGCGATGATTCCTGGTAAAAAAAAAGAAGAGGAAAAACAATTCAATGACGAAATCAATACAGGTTGAAAATACTAATAAGTGAGCTCGTAATTGAACATTTGGCTGACCTTTTGAACCTGATCCATTATGTATCAAGGGTTTTCTGGAACAGGGGCAGAAATGTTTTGGAGTAATACTTTCGAAGGCTACAAAAGTAGTCTAGATGAGAGTCTGAAAACCCTAATCATAGCTAGGAAAGAGCAGAGAGAGAGAGAGAGAGAGAGAGAGAGAGAGAGAGAGTCTGAGGAGGTTTATGTACGCATTGGGGAAAGGGATTTGATAAACACAGACCAAAGCACGGGCAAATTTCACTGACCTCCCCTGAGGTTTCTGACACGAACAGAAACCTCCCCTGAGGTTTTTGAAATGACACTGACCTCCCCTCCTTTACCTGACAATACAAATGGATCCCCCCTCCATGCACCTCCGTTACCTGAACGTTAGAGAAACGGATGGAAAAGGTGATATCCGTCCCTAATTTAGTTTTGTTTTTGTTTTGTTTTCCAATTATTACCATACTTCTTTCACCGAGAAATTATTCGTTGCCCCAAGGGCAACACGTGGATTTAGCCAGGTGATGCCTCCCACCAATAAAAATTCGCCCCATTAACACACTATTCTTCTCTCTCCGGACACAGCTTTCTCTAAAAAAATCAAGTGTTCCAAATTACAATCCGTTTGAATGGGTGAGAAGATTTTATTTTATTTATCATTTAATTTTAAAGGGTCATAATTAAATTTTGACTATAGGACTCTTATTGATTAGCCCTAAAAAAAATCGTAGAATCAAATATCTTTTAGGACTAACCAAAGAGAGCCATAAAGTCAAAATTTAATTATGACTCTTTAGAATTAAATGATCAGAAAAATAAAATCTTCTCACCCATTCAAACGGATTGAAATTTGGAACACTTAATTTTTCAACCTGTAGTTTATATATTAAAAAATATGGTTAAAAAATTAAGTGTTCCAAATTTCAATCCGTTTGAATCGATAGAAAGATTTTAGTTTTCTGATCATTTTATCCTAAATGGTCATAGTTAAATTTTGACTATAGGGCTCTCGTTGATTAATCCTAAGAAAATTGTAGAATCAAATATATCTTAGGACTAACCAACGAGAGTCCTAGAGTCAAAATTTAATTATGATCATTTAGAATTAAATGATAAAAAAAATAAAATCTTCTCACCCATTCAAACGGATTGTAATTTGGAACACTTGATTTTTTTAGAGAAAGCTGTGTCCAGAGAAAGAAGAATCGTGTGTCAATAGAGCGAATTTTTATTGGTGGGAGGCACCACCTGGCTAAGTTCACGTGTTGCTCTTGGGGTAACAAATAATTTCTCGGTGAAAGAAGTACGGTAATGATTGGAAAACAAAACAAAAATAAAACTAAATTAGGGACGGAAATCACTTTTTCCATCCGTTTCTCTAACGTTCAGGTAACGGAGGTGCACGGAGGGGGGACCATTGGTATTGTCAGGTAAATGAGGGGAGGCCAGTGTCATTTCAGAAACCTCAGGGAAGGTTTCTGTTCGTGTCAGAAACCTCAGGGGAGGTCAGTGAAATTTGCCCACCAAAGCACAGATATAAGCAATGAATCAGGATTCAGGGTGGATCAGATGGATTGAAAAGGAAAATGTCGAGAGAGAGAGAGAGAGAGAGAGAGAAGCGAGGGGCCGAGGGGGTGTAGATAAAAGGACCCACATGGTGTGCTCGGTGGACCGGATCACCGAATAGAAAAACCCAAAGCCCTAGGATGAATGGCGAAAAGAGCAAAAAGACCGAAACGCCCATGGATAAGAAATTTGGTGCCCAGGCACACACGCCAAAATTCTAAAGGGGGAAAAGGAGGCAAGACCACGTGTCTTTTAACATGCACGAGTGGGCATTTTGACGTGCAGTACTGTTTTACTGTATTTTTCTATAGATTGATTTCAGGTATGTCCCCACATGTTTTTTATCCTACCCTTCTGTCCCAATTTGTTTATTTATTTTTTAACTTTATTTTGTTCCAATTTATTTGTTAATTTGACTTTTAAATGGATAAAAATTTTTTTTGTCCTTACTTTTTTGAAATAAAGTAACTATTTAAAAAATGTGAAGGGGTAAATATTACAAAGTAAATTAATTTTAGGTTTAATCATTATGCTCTCTAAATAAGTTGGATTTTCAATATTGGACAAACAAATTGGAATGGAGGGAGTATGATATGATGAATCAGTTTGGCTCCGTTTGTTTTGATATAAAAACAAACAAATTGGGATGGAGGGAGTATGATATGATGAATCAGTTTGGCTCCGTTTGTTTTGATGTAAAATGTTTTCCATGTAAAATATTTTTTTAAAAAACAAATTTTAAACTTTTATTTTTCGGTGTATGGTTGGCGCTTGAAAATATCTTCAGAAATTAACAAAATAGTGTAGAAAGAGGGGGCTTCAATGATGGAGAGATCTAAGAATATTGGAATTGAACGTGAGTCAGAACTGACGATCGAGAAAATTAAGCAGTGAGAATTGCAGTAGAAGGCAGCGGGTTCATTTCAAAAAATAACTTACGAAAAATTTAAGAGTAAGTCATTTTCATTCAATTAATGAAAAATATTTTACATGTAAAATATTTTGAGGCAGAAGACAGGTGAGCGCTCCAAGCGATACCCTATTTACTTTTTTTTTTTGAACCGCGATACCCTATTTACTTCATTTTCCCTTTTTCCTCTCTATGTTCTTTGGCTTTATGGGAATAATTAGTACTCTTCATAATTTCACCACACTTTAGATGCATTTATCATCCATACAAAATATTAAATTGATTCGAC
Organism: Rhododendron kiyosumense; assembly: GCA_019656275.1. NCBI lineage: Eukaryota > Viridiplantae > Streptophyta > Magnoliopsida > Ericales > Ericaceae > Rhododendron > Rhododendron kiyosumense. The sequence continues at coordinate 27,785 of BPLS01030309.1, read as the reverse complement.
GTCAGTAAAGACTTGATCAAATCGTATTGGTTATCTATTTTTGTTGTGATAACTAATTGTGTTTCATTCAAGTAGACACCGATGCCCTAATCAATTTTTTTTTTCATAGACAAAGTTTATATCGAAATCCATAGAATGAACGGGTTAGATCATAAAGTGAGATCGTGATAAATCCTATTTTGTGTCACTTAAAAGTTATATAGGAGGACCAATACATGTGAGGTTTCAGATTCAGAAACGACGGCCTACTGAGATAATTATTTGATGATTTCCGATGATCATGTTGATTACTAAAATGTTATGTCAAAACAAATCTCAGGTGTATTTGACGAAATTTGTATTGCTTGTTTTTTTTTAAAAAGAAGCTCGTACAATTTCGTAAAATATGTTCGACCTAATCAATTTTAATTCTAATACACATTATCCAAGTATTAACACACAATTAGAAATTTCAATTCATTATTATGCCCCTTTTTACATTATTTACCGTCGGTAGGAAAATCATTAATAATAGTGCCAAAAAATAAATTTGATATTGTTAGAGCAACGCTGTAAGTAAAAAAAAAATAGTAAGTAAAAAAAAAATAGTACGGTAAACGGCTAAAAATATCTGAACTTCGTAATTTGTTGTGTTTGTAGCATTTTTATTTTCTATATTGAACGACAATTGTAGAGACCCAAAAGTATCAGCCACTTCGATATAGGAGTATCAAATTACTCCAATATGCAATTAAAACCCAGTACCCCACCAATGATTGGTAAGTGTATCGGTAGTACCACTAGACAAAAAAAACACATAAACACCCACTACAACCAATTGCCCACTCAAGGCTACAACTATTTTCTGGACTGTTTATGTAATGGAGAAACAGAAAAACAGAAAGAGCCACAAAAAGGCCTGAAGAAGGGATGATGGTCTGCTGGTACCTTCTTCATTTCATTTAATTAATTTATATTTCCTCCGTCCTACTTTGTTACGCCTAATTTGACTTGCACAAAATATAAAGAAACATCACAATTAGATTGACTTTTGATCAATTTTTCATTTTACCCTTTCAGAAAATAGTATTGTTTCACTTTGTTACGCCTAGTTTAACTTGCACGAAATTTAAAGAAACATTACAATTAGATTGACTTTTGATCAATTTCCCATTTTACCCTTTCAGAAAATAGTATTGGAGTACTAAAATTTTGTTAAAAAAAATAATTGAACCCACCAAATCCAAAAATACTCTCTTGTCATGTCTGGAGAGATGGAGCCAAATCAATTTTCAGCAAATTGGTCTACAATCCAATTTGGACTAGCCCACTTGGATTTTAGCCCAGCTTCTTTTACCGTGCTGGGCTTGGTCCATTATATTATTTTATTTGAAGTCTAAGGTTCTTGAATTTACTATTTTAGCCTTTTGTATTTAAAACAGGGGCCAATTTACATTCCAATCGCGCGCTATCTTTAATTTACGTTCAAATGGCGCGTTGAAGGTTAGAGCTGGCGATCGTCTCTCTCTCTCTTGATCTCTATCAGGCACGTCTCTCTCTCTCTCTCTCTTGATCTCTATCAGGCACGTCTCTCTCTCTCTCTCTCTCTCTCTCTCCTATTGTTGCTTTTTTTTGCAAGTTATGGCTTAGTTTTGAGTTTGTGCGATGTAGACTCCGTTTTGAGTTTGTGCGATTTGTCTTTGTGCGATTTTTGGGAGTTGTGCAAGCTGTCATTGTTCGGTAATGTTGTAGTTGATTTACTGGCACAATGATCATTTGTGTATTGGCATATTTGTATCTGTTAGTCTCTTTGTGTATCTGTCATGTTGTTTTTGTTCGTATATTTGTATCTGTATCTGTAAGCATGATTTTATTGGCATGTTTGTATCTGTTAGTCTCTCTGTGTCTCTGTATGTTTTTGTTCTGTATTTGTCAGCATGTTCGTGTATCTATGTCCCTGTGTCTCTCTGTTTTGTTTGGTATATGTGTTTATATCTGTCCTGTTATACCTTTGTTTTTATTTGTTTTTGCAGAGTAGGATTACTCCATTTCAATGGCTTCTTCGGTTATATTGATGTGCAAATATGGTGAAGTTACTTTAGTTGTCATGGCTACAAGAGGTTTTGGTTTCAATGATCTTGTGGAAAGCATTCATAAAACGTGGTAGAATTTGGGTAGTTTTGAGCTTTTTTATGCTGTTGCTGACCATTATAATTGCATTCTAGATAATGATGAAGACTTTTGTAACATGATTGCATTAGCTGTTGCATATTGTGTGACTTGTGTTGATGTATCTGTTGGGGTTATTTCTTCTTCTACCATTGAATGCGGTAAAAGTTTGAGTGGACAAAATGGTGAATGTGTTAGGAGTTTTGAATATGGTGAGTGTAGTACTTTTCAAGGAGAGGAAGAAGATCCACTTGATAAATTTTGTCCTCATCCTAAGACAGTGCCTCTTTTAGCCAATTGGGTTAATTTGCTTAAGTGTGTTGGTCAAGAGTTTAGAGGTAGTGTAGATGATTTTAAGGCTTGTTTGTCCAAATATGCCGTTGAAGATGGTTTCAAGTATAAATATCTGAAAAATGACAGATCAAAAGTAACGGCTGAGTGCTGTAGGAAGCTAGATGGTTGTACATGGTTTATTCACGCTACTTTGGAAAGATCAAATGATTTTTTTTTTGTTAGGGAGTTTCACAAAGAGCACAACTGTCTTGGTACATTTTTTAGTTCAAAAAATCCTCGGATGACCTTAAAAATTATTGCCAAAGAGATTGTTGAGGAGGTTCGTTCGAAGCCATCTTATACACCGATAGAGTGTTTGAAACATTTTGAGGGACGATATGGTTGTTTGATTGGTTATTACCATGCATGGTTAGCTGTTGAGAAAGCAAATAATGAGTTATTTGGTGATTTTCAATTATCTTTTGACAAACTCCGCTGGTTTGCTGAGGAATTAAAGGAGAAAAACCCGGGGACTGTTATGGATGTGGAATATTGCAATGAGACTAATCAATTTATAAGATTTTTCCTGGCGTTTGATGCATGCATTAAAGGTTTCAACTATTGTCATCCTATTTTGGCTGTTGATGGTACATTTTTGAAGGGGAGATACAAAGGAACACTTCTCGCAGCTATAGGAAAGGATGCCGATCAAGGTTAGTTACTATTTTTTGTTGCTTGTTGTATCTGTTAGTCTCTTGGTATCTCTGTTAGCATGTTTGTGTTTTTGTTAACATGTTGGTTTTGTTGGTATATTTGTGTTTCTGTCTCTTTGTTTTGATATATCTGTTGTGGATGCAGTTGATAATGTATTTTGTTGTTTGCTTTTGTTGAAGGATTAAGTTTTGTTGGTATATTTGTCTCTTTGTTTTGGTATATCTATTATTCAAATAGTTGATAATCTATTTTTTGTTGTTGCTTATTTTATCTGTTAGTCTCTTGGTATCTCTGTCAGCATGTTCGTGTATCTGTTGTTGATTTTGTTGATATATTTGTGTATCTGTCTCTTTGTTTGGTATATCTGTTGTTGATACAGTTGATAATATTTTTTGTTGTTGCCTTGATAAGCGCCCAAGATTGCACAAGCTTGGGTGCTCAAATCCTCCTAATTGTGACGTTTCTATGTCTATTTGATCACTAAATTCAAATGTTGCATGTAAGGTGTTTTGTCGAGCTTTTCAGGTAAATCATGCTAATAAGGTGGTTTTGTATGCCAATGGATATTCCGGGACCTAACCAAGTCTCCAAGGGCTGCTGGCGCTAATTTCAATGTTGTTGGTCTTTGACGTCAACATGGGAAGTACCTTAAGTCCCTTGGTAGTCAAGTTGGCAAGAATTGCGCCAAAGTATGCCAAGCGAGCCAAATGCTCGAGAATGATCCTCGAGAGTGACGGAGCACTCAAGGTCATGGAGAGTATTCTCCACCAAGTTTTAGTAGCCACAAGACGAAGTGTTGGATGAAGTTCAGGAGGTAGGATGAGGTTTAAAGCTTTAGTAGGCTGGTTCTGTTGAATTCTGCAGAACGTTATCGATAACAACTAGAAATGTTATCGATAACGTCTTCCCATTCGTGCCTCAAGCTTACCAAGGACCAGATGTTATCAATAACATACAGAAAGTTATCGATACCCTTGCACTATCTTGGTCCAGAATTCATCCAGAGGCAAGGAGAGCGATAACATATGGTTCGTGGTATCGATAACTTTTCTTCCCGGTGAACCATTTAAGTGATGTTATCGATAACAATTTTGGTGTTATCGATAACAATGTGTCCGGGCAGATATTTTTCTTGCTTTTTCAGACTTTTCACTTTTGGAAACTTTCTTTTTATGGGTTACTTTTTAGGTTTTTTTCCTGACTTTTGAGGAGAGAGAGAGTCTTTTGTGTATATATAGGACCACCTCTCTCCCTCCTTTGTATCTAGCTCATTACTACTTTTAGGTTTTTTCTCCATTAATGTCATTTTAAGCTTTTCAAGTGTAATTTCCTTTGAACTCAAGTAAGTACTTCTTGTTCTTTGTTTTCTCGTTTATTAAAGTTGTTCATGCGGGTTGGATCTTTATTAATCTCAAGTTTATTTTCTCTTCTATCGGTTAAAAATGTGTGTTAATTTTAGCATGTCTTCTAGTCCTTCAACTATGTGTGAGTAGTCGATTAGGCTTGGCACCGGAGTGATTAACGCTCCGAGATTAAAGTCTATCTTATCTTTCTCAATTCTCGACTTAAAGTTTGATAAGGAAAATGAGCATAGTTCGGCTTTTATGTAACAAAACTTGCCGATGTTAATCTCCGGTGATTATGTGCTCGCTCACATGGTTTTGGAGCGATGTCTCGGTTTGTGTTTGCCAAAAGAACAAAAGAGCTCACTACTTTCCATGTCACACTTCTAGTCTTTTTTGGTTTCACTGCTAAATCTTCCGGTTGATAGCCTATGCCGTGCGATTCAACTGAGTTTCCTTTGAGAAAGGTTGGAAGATTTAAGTCCCGGGCGTTAAACATTCCAACGCCTTGCCACTTGTTTTAACTTGGTAAAAACTCAATCCCTAGTCTTTTCTTATTAGAGCATTTCCATTGCCGTCAAGCAAAACTAAAAGTTGGCCATCTAAACGCCGCAAACCTTTACACCTAAAAATCCTGGCAAGCTATAAGCAATTATCTCTGTGGGTTCGATCCCGAACTTTTTGGTAATTATGCTGACAACGACCTAGCCCTGCGCTCGGGGTAAATCAACCTGTCTCAACGGTTAGGTTTTGGATGAAGCATGCCTTTTATGGAGTAGGATTATTTTCTCTTGCTATCGGTGTTGTTGACTCTGAGACTGAGGCAAATTGGCAATAGTTTTTGGAGAAGCTGTCGACAGTTATTACGTATTCTCGACCTCTTACGTTATTTACGGATCGTCACTCTGGTCTCGTAAAGTATGTGCCTACAGTTTTTTCAACTAGCTATCACTCGTACTGCTTGCAGCATTTGAATAGAAACCTTAGAGATAAGCTTGCAGGTCGACTCTCGAATGGGTTTAAAGAGAAAGTAGTCAATCTTTTCAATGATTGTGCACGTGCTCCTACAGTGATAACTTTTGCTAAGGCTCTTGAAGACCTATGTACTGTTGGTGGAGCAAGTGCAAAGAATTTTGTTAAGTCATTGCCGCGTGATAGATGGGCAAATGCGTACTTTGAAGGCAGATGATATGGTGAAATGACTTCAAATACAGCTGAGTCATTTAACAACCAGATTTTAGATTCCGTTATTTGCCAATATGTGAGTTGGTTGATAAGGTAAGCCGGTAAGGGTGCTAATCATGGAGCAGATGTGTAACAGGAGACTACTATCAAACAAGTGGAGCAGCTATGTTTGTCCTGTAATGGAGAAAAAGTTGGTTGACCATTTCAATAAAGGCCGAACTTGGCATGTGGCAGCAACAAACGATGATATTTTTGAGGTTTTTTCTCAGCCTACTGTTGTGGTTGATCTTAAGAAGAGGACATTCACGTGCTGTCGTTAGCAACTTCATCTTTTTCCATGTGTGCATGCTGTTACAGTTATTCAAAAGACAGAAAATCAAATGTACGATTATATTGATCCTTATTATACCATCGAGGCTTTCCAATTGTCGTATGAAGGTACTATAAACCCGGTCCCCACTCTAGGAGCTCCGGTGATCATGAAAGAATCTGCCATCATTCTTCCTCCTAAAATGAGGAGGCCACGTGGGAGGCCAAAAGTTGGGAGAATCCGATCAAAGGGTGAGAAAGTTAGGCAAATGTTGTGCGAGAGGTGTGGGAAGTTAGGAAAACATAACAAAAGGACTTGCAAAGACGTCGTTGATTGATGATTCTTTGATTGCTATTCTTACGTTTTCTAGATACACTTTGTAATTGACTTTCATTTGGATATATAAATCGAGGTGGTTCATTTACTGCAGTCATTTTGTGTATCTCTTTGAATGTTGGTATAACTGTATCTGTTTTAAAAAGGTATATTGGTATATGTGTATCTGTTTTACGTTGGTATATCTGATTATGTCTTTATGTTGGTATATTGATGTATCTGTAAGTATATGTCGGTATATCTGTTGGTGGTATGTCTGTATCTGTTGTAGCGTTAGTGTATTTGAAAGATTTCCCTCAAACCGTACATACGATTTTCATCATTGTTCAGAATGCACTTTATAATTGACTTTCATTTGGGAATTGCTTGACCGATTCCTAGACCTAAAATAATGGGTTGCCCCAAGCGTAGGGCTGAGACCGATGTAGCACAATACCCGGTAAGACCGGAGTCGAATCCACTAAGGACGGTGAAGTGTGTGCTGTGGAACCTCGGGTTGTAGAATCAAAATTAGCTCTTAGGTAGCCACCCTTTGTTGATTGATGAAAGATTAACTAAAATCTAGGAAATAACTATTCTTTTCAAATAATTAAAAAGGAGGTACGGTCGTTGGGTTCATAGCACTCGTAACCAGTCCGAATTTACCTACTCCATTCGATATTCTTAAAAATATTCAATTTGAGATTGGAAAAGATACCCCGCAAGATGCAAGACCCTATGGTCGCCGTATACCCATGCGCAGCGAAGAATGAGTTTTGGACCCCCATTCCCCCGTTCACATGGGCTCCGACGATGCCCGGATTTGTCCGCGGGAAGTATTTTTTCAATCTAAAATTGTTTTCTTTATTATTTGAAATTAAGAGCAGTGTCGGAATTGGTCACGGTGTGCTAATCACCCCACGACCCTGCCTAAACGACTACTCACTGAACATCATGCATAAAATAAAAGAAACCCTAACTTGAAACATGCTTCTATTGCTCGATACAGAAAATAAACAAGAAATATCAACTAATCAAAAACAGCGAATAACTTTTATTAAAAAGAAAGAAATTGAAATTAATTACTGGAGTGCGAGTAATTAAATAAAGCATAAAAAACGTGAAAGGAGAAGAAAATACTAAACACTATTGACCGAAGCCCCTGTTCTTCATGACCAAGGCAGCCCCGCCCTCGATCTTAATCTCGGCAGTCGTCCGTCCAGAACTCCCGTCCCAAAAGCTGCGGCCCTCCTTTTAAAGTCAGTACATCCACTGATTAATATACGGGTAGGGTTTTTTTTCCCCTAATAGCACAAAAGGCCCTTGGACTTCACATTATAAAACATTAGCTATTTAATTTCAAAGGACTTTGCACTTTGATCCAAAACTGCTTTAAAATCTTCTTTTTATCCAAAGTCTCGGACAACAGGCTCGAGCAACCTATACACATAAAAACACATAATAACAATCAGTTAACAAATATAAAAGACTAATAAATGTATATTGGAGGGCCAAAATATGTATATTTTGGCACTTATCAGGAATAAATTGAGGTGGTTCATTTACTGTCATTTGTATATCCGTTTGAACATTAGCATATCTGTATGTATTTATGTTATATTGGTATATGTGTATCCATTAGGCCCAGTGTTCACGCATTATGGCAGAAGCGTGGTGTTGAAATTGGGTAGGTCTTCAGCTGCAAAGGTGTGCTCCATCTTTAAGGATGGGAATTGGATATTGCCTAGGGCCAAAACATTCCAGATATGGTCAGGTGGATGCCTACTAAGAATAATTTTACAAATGAAAAACAAGAGATATAAAGATTAATTATACTTCAGTAAAGATCATAACCATTGTGGTCCAATTGTCTGGATAACAAAAAATATGTACAACCATTGGTATGAAAAATTCCAATTGTTTCGAGCCGAGCATTCACATATACAGACTAATTCTACTTCATAAAAAAAAAAAAAAATCTACTTCATAACCATTGTCATCCTGTTACCACTGGACACCAAAAAAATATGTACAACCGTGGTATGGACAAAATAAACTTTAATTCTTGAGCAAAAGTATATGCCTAAATTGCCATTCCGTGCATTAGCTGCTTGCTTTTCCATTTTTCTGTCGACCATGTTCTGAGCTTGTCATTACATATACAGACTAATTCTACTTCATAATCCTTGTCGTCTGGTTTGAGGATAACAGGTTACCACCGGACACCAAAAAAATATGTACAACCCTTGGTATGGACAAAAAAACTTTAATTCTTGAGCAAAAGTATATGCCTAAACTGCCATTCCGTGCATTAGCTGGTCGCTTTTCCATTCTTCTGTTGACCATGTTTTGGGCTTGTCATTCAAGAATATATGGATCAATTCAACTTTGAATTTTTTAAGATTTTCAACAGTGAGATATGTTGAGACGGGCTTTTGTTTCGCAAGTTGTTTAATAATATAGCACACAATTATTCCACAATCAACCCTATAGAATTCATAGAAAGCAGGTCGAAGAAGAGAAGAGTTTAGAAACACAATGACGGTGACAGATACAGGGATAGATACACCAACATAAAAATAGAACAGAAGCTTACGATCCAAGTTGTTGCTGAGGCCCATCATCAATGGAGCTTATTGGAGCACTGAGTGTTTTGGTTGGAAATAGTGTTGGTTTAGGTGTAGAAATGAGTTCAAAGCTTGGTGGTTTACTAAGAGTCAACTTCCTCATTTGCTCTTCTACTTACTCTTTCTACATTTTGTAAAAAACAGCAAATTTGTTTTAATGTTATGATTGAGGGATGGACTACCAGATTAAAGGTAAAGTTATGTACCACAATGGAGGCATCTGTCAAGTAAGGATCCTTCTTTTTCTTGGGCTTCGGCAAAGAGTTATAGTGCATTCTTTGTTGCTTAAAAGTATCGTAGACCAGAAGAGTCCAATGGTCAGGAGCTTTCACTTTTCTGCCTCCAATTGAATTCATCGGGAATATGGGATATTTGTAGAATGCAACACCATTTATGTCGATGACTTTGTCCAGTTCTTTCAGCTTTTCGTTGATTAAGTTTGTTCTTGCATTAGCTTTTTCTTTGATTAGTGTATGTCAAAAAAGAATGTATTTCACATATTATCAGTTTACGGTATAACATATATCTGTTCTCAGTTGACAAAGATGGAATACTGAACAATTCGCGTACCCAACAGGTGGATGTAATGTAGAAGCAGTTCCCCTGTGTTTTTGTTGTCTTTTCTTCCCGTCTTTTCAAAATGTAAGTGAGCCCATCAATGCACTACAATTGTTACTAGAGGCCGGGCACATGCGATGCGTGTGCAAGTCGAATTTTCACAACGTTTTTGTAAAAATACTTCTCACTTATTGTTTGATCAAATTTTCACATATATTGTAAAAATCCAACTTTCACACGTATCGCGTGTGCCCCAGCCTCTAGTGATGCAGTAATGGGCCCCATCTCTTATATTTTTCAATTCAAAATTCCACCATTTTGCCCAACACTTCACACCAAACTTCACTGACTCAGTTCCAAACCAAACACCCTATCGAGTTGACTCATTTTTACTCCCATCATCGATCCCATTTTCAACTCCCACCGTCAACGCCGCCGAGGACCATCACCATTGACGCCGATTGTTGCATTTGTCCAACAAAATTGAATGAAACTTGAAAGAGGTTAAAAATTGAAATCACTTATTTTTTCCAACTAATCTTCCCCATTTTCTATTTCTTCCTTAAATTTCTCTATTCTAATACAAAATAGTTTGCTACAAAATATCAACAGTTTACTATAAAATTGGGACGGAAGTTTCTCATGTTGACGAAGGAAAAGTTTCCTCTGATTTTTTGTTGCTATTTTGTATTGAAGAATAGAAGAGGTGGGGCCATAGCACTTTAGCATTCAAAACTGTTGGAACAAAAGAAAAACAAAAACAGTGATGCAGAACCGTACAACTTTTGAGATGGAGAGAGAAAGTACCTTAATTGGAACAGCTGAAAGAGTGCTGGAATGAATGGAAACTGCTGAAAGTTTTTGTGTATAGCACAAAAACCCACTTCAGATTTGGCATGCAATGTAGCAAGAAATTTTCTCTCTGTCGTAGATTACAATGGAGTGAGAATTCGGGTCATTTTCTGCTGAAATTTCTGTGTCGTAGATTACAATGGAGTAGTTGATAGGCTGGAAAAGGGATGGTAAACTGTTTTTGGTAGTTTTTGTTTGTACAATGGAGCAGTTGATGGGCCGGAAAAGGGGTGGTAAATTGTTTTTGGTAGTTTTTTTGTTGTTAAAATGTCTAATATATCTCAAAAACTAACTATTTTGTTTTGTGTGTTTTTTCTCTTTAGAGGGCATTTTAGAAAATGAAAAAGCATGACAAAAAAGGGGGACACAAAGTGGTGCTCTCCCTTTATATATTAGAATAGATGTTCTTATGTTAGAATTTAAGTTGATAAAAAACAAATGTACCCATAGACCTACATGGTTCCAAACTACTAAACAAATGTACCAAATATGCTTAAAACAGATATACCAAGTGTACTAACAGATACATTGTTCCAAACAGACCTATGTTGTTCCAAACTACAAAAACTACCAAATAGAAATACCAAACATGCTTAAAACAGATATATCAAGTGTACTAAAAGATACAGATATACTAACAGACCAGCATTGCTTCAAACTACAAGAATCGAACTGATTTACCAACATGCAGATATACAAAACCAACTTAGAAACCAACAGATATACAAACGTATTAACAGATACACTGACATAATCAGATACAAGTAAAAATAGTTTCTTTGGTGTTACCGTGTTTTCAATATCACCCTCGTTCAACAGATTCAAGACGTCTTCGATTGTAACTGTATCATTGTTGACTTGGTTGTGCCAGGCGAAAGCTCTGCGATTGCCAGAAGAAAAGATGTATTAAATGGAATGAAATTTGTGAATTTTACTCGATACGAATCTAGCTTTGCTGATTTCACTTACTTTTTGTCTTCTTTCTCAAATTCATAAATCGTATCCAGTAGATCCATATCTTCCTTCAAAATGTAATTGAACAGTTGTCATTTCAAATGCAGAATTGCTTTTCTTTCTTTCCTTCTAGTTCCTACTATAGTAGATGAACCCTTCCTCCGTCTTCACTGTTCTGTCATCTTTGCCCTTCAGATCTTTTATCATTGACGGCATGGCAATATCACCTTGTTCTCTCTTCCTTTCTTTTCTTCCTTCTTTTCTCCTTCCTATGTGTCTTCGAAGATTTGGCAGATCGTTTTGTCAAAGACTTCGTCAGACAAAATTTCATCATGCAATCCAGTTGCTATCTCAACTCTTTCGCTGATAGTTTGATCAACTCCTCCTTCCTTGCTCTCCTCCTCTTCTTTCCTTTTCTCTTTGTCTTCTTCTTTGTCCTGATAGAGTGAATTAAGAAATTATGACTTATGTGTGTAACTAATGTACAAATACATATATGACAAGGCATACAGATATACCAAAAGACTAACAGATACAAATATAACTAAATAAATACCAACAGATATAGCAACATACTTATGAAGTGATGTTTTTCTTACGTGGTATTCTTGTGTAACCATATGGGTTACCATGTCATTTAGGTGATCTTTGAAACTTGCTTTGTCTTTTTCAGATTTTTCAAGTTTTTCCTCCAATAAGTCGTTGCTAACGTACAAACCTCCTATCTCAACCTCCTTTTGCACAATTTCTTCCTGCAGGATACCCTTTTCAACATGTACCATCCCGACTTCTGTTTCATAGTCAAACATTTGCTCAGCGGTGTCTTGATACGGTACATGGTCCCTTTCAAGTTCAGCTATTTTTTGTTGCAAAGTTTGAATTACTCTGTCTTTTTCCTTCGATTCTTCCTTCAACCTGTCAATTTCTTTGAATAGGTCGGAAATTAGGTTGTTGGTATCATTTTTAGTCTCCTCAACCCCCTCATCCTTCTCAGATTTCGATCCATCGTCGTCCAAGCTGCACTCCCGAGTATCATCATCCTTACATCACTTTCATTTTCAACTTGTTTAAGAAAATGTAACTTCTCATATTTCTCATTGTTGGGCTCCAATTCTGCATCCTTTACCATTTTTGGATTAAGGGATTCCAACGGTGTTCGTGCCAACGCTTTTGGTAAATCACTCATATCCCACTTCATAAACCTTGGACAATTGTCTTTTGATTGTTGCATATTCATTATGCTTGTATGCTCGCAGAGCCAATACTGCATTCAAGCAAAGTAGCTATCATCGTAGAATTCTAATATAAAGCAGATATAGGTATAGAAAACAGATACACATATAAAATACATACAGATACTGTAATACCCCTAGTCTTTAATAGTGCTTAAAGTTAATTATGTGTTATACTTGGGCTAATTGGGTGAGTTAAATACTTGTCTTACATGCTTAATAAGTTTGGAACATAAGTTGGCATATGACACACACACACACACACAATAACTTTCCTATTAGTCTAGTAAAACAAAACAGAGTTCTACGTTCTTCCATTCTTGTTTCTATCGACCACGTTTGAGAGAGAGATAGAGAGAGAGAGAGAACCAACTGGAAGAAGAGAAGAAGGAGAAAAAGAAAGGAAAAATTGGGGAAAAACCTTGCTTGGCTTGGAATTGAAGATATAACTTGGTAATACATGTTTCTTTTGCTTGATTCCATGATTTGTATGTTAAATTTCACATCTTAGGGTCTGAATTCATACTTTAGATGTTTGATTTAAGTTGAATTTGAGTTTTGGGTTTAATTCTTAAGGAACTCAAGAGCCTAACTTGTGATCCGTTGGATTGAGTGTTTAAAATCTGTTTCGATGCATGGATTCGATGTTCTTGAAGTAGCTCCTTATTATATCTGAGTTTGAGCATGATTAGTGAAGTATTGGTGTGGGTTTGAAGTGTATTGAAAGGTTTTGGAGTCAGAAATCAAGAGAGGAACAAGCTGCGTTTTTTCTGAAAAATCTGCAGGTTTGAGAAATTTTGCATCTGTCCTGATTTTGTGGATTTTTTTTTGAGGCAGTTCCTAAGCTCCAAAAATTACGAGATTTTTATTGAGAGTTCCTCTATGAGTCTTTTATCTATGGTAAAAATTTCAGGGTCAGACTCAAAGTATTGAATTCTGTAAAAATTCGTGACCTTGCGGCGCGCAGATTCGGATTTTTCTGACTGCATAGACATGTGTTAGGGAAACGGCCATAATTTTGAGCTCGGGCGACGAAATTGCGATCCGATTTCTGATTTTGAAACTAGACTCATAGACCTTAAAAAGTATGTGGAGTTTGTACCTTAATTATTTCTGTGCAAAGTCAGATTTTAAGTTGAAGTTGATGAAATTGCAGATTCTGAAATTATTTCTTGAAATTGGTAGTTTAACTTCATATGTTTACCTTAGGACCTTATGTTCATAAGGTAGGCTTGTTTAGCATCTTCTAATCATGTTTTCATTGCCTAATTGTTTTAGGAAGTTCGGGTGGTTCGTTGAGCCGAGGTGAGTAATTTAATACCTAAATTACATGATTTTGAACTTGCTTTCCTTAACGAGCTTACTTGAACATGTTTTATAAATTGTTTACTCCATGGATACCAATGGAAGGTGGACTTATTTGTGAAATATTTGCGAATCTATTTAATGGCATTCCCAACGTCCGGTCTTGCTAGGGGACGGCTTAATGGCTAGCAAGGGTGTTTGAGGTTGGTATGTGTTTTTGGATAATGCATAGACGTCTGGCTTATCCACTACCGGGGACTCCCGGTAGCTTTTGAATTTTGAATAGCGAAATGTGTATTATATTTGGCTTATAGAATTGAGTTCTTTGTTTTGAAATATTATCGAATTATTTTGTATTGTCCATGGAAAGCATGTGAGTTAAGTATTAATCATTCACACGAGCTTTGGCTTATGGATTTTCTTTCCCACCTTTCAGGAAGCGACGCGTAGTGTGGTGACGTGTTTATCTTTGAGATATGTTGTATATTTGGATGCTTGTAGAAAAGAGGTTATGTTTCATGGTCACTTAGCTTTGAATATTGTTTGGTTAGCTTTTGAGTTTGTAAGTAAGCACAGCTCTGAGAGATTTACCTTTTGGTTTATAAAACCTAAGTAAGACTTTGGTTCGCTATCAATAAAAGTCGTCTTTTGCTTCCGCTGTTATGTTTAGTCCCTTTTGATTATCGCTTGCTTAGATGATATTTGATTTGTGATTTGGCCTTAGTGAGAAATCACTGGCATTTGTCAAGATTAAGATCTCAAGGGGCGGGTCAGGGTCTGATAGATACAGACCAATATAAAACAGATACAGATACACAGATAAAAGATAAAACGGATACACATATACAGATATACCAATATAAAATAGATATAGATATAGCAACAAACATGACATTAAACTACAAATAGAAGAGATATTCACTAGTAGTCTAAGTACACATTTACCAACAGTTGTTGGATTTGTATGCTTCTTTGACCAAGTGCTCTATAATGAATGTTGACCATGCATACATTGTGTATGTGTTGAGATCCTCAATGAATGGATAGTAAGCCCAGCTTAATTTTGGTCGTGAGAGTGGGACAAAGATTGTTGCGAGAACCAACATCATTAGCACACGTGTGATGTCATGCGCACTTTCAGTAGAATCTTCTGTAAAAGCTTTTCTCAAGAATATCTTCATCCTTGAAACTAACATTTCCTTTTGTTTTTTGAAGACTCTGTCGAGAAAATCTGAAATTGGCCTTCTCGGGTTCCCCTAGAGGTGTGTTTTGATTGGTCCAGATTTGATTCCAAAGATAAGTGTCAAATTCTTGACACTTATCTTAACTAATTTGCCACCAAGATCAAAGTATCCCTCTCCTTTGTACTTTTCGACCAACTTTAATGTAATTTCATCGCTTTTCTTCACGAAAAGTTCATTAATTTCCGGTTTGGTCATCGCAAATAAGAGATTTGTAAAAGGGGTTTTTTTGATCTCACGAACTTGGAAAGGAGTGAATTTCTGCGTTTTAGAAGCTGTACAAGGTTGATGAGATTAGACCTGTAGGAGGTTTGTACAGATGAGATAATGTTATATAGAGAAACCAACATAAAACAGATGCACCAATATAAAAACAGATACACCCGTAATATAACAGAGAAACCAACATAAAATAGATACACCAATAATGGAATAGATTCAGAGAAACTAAGATAAAACAGATGCACCAATATAAAAACAGATACACCAGTAATGTAACAGATACAAATAAATTAACATAAAACAGATGCACCAATATAAAAACAAATACCTATATTGGCAGCTCTCTTTTTTGATCTCAACAACTTCTTTGTTCTCCTGCTTCTCCTTTTTCCCTTCTTATTTTTTTACCCTCTTTTTAGGAAAACGGGGGCTGGACTTCTTCTTTTTTCCCTTTACCTTGACAAACTTGTCATCCTCCTCGTCTTCCTCAACATCTTCCTCGTCTTCCTCAACATCTTCCTGGTCGTCTTCTTCATCATCTTCCTCTAAGACTACCACATCATCTTCTTCCTCTTTTCTAGTCTTCTTGTTTCTGTTTGATTTTCGAACATGCTTCTTTTTTATTTCAATCGTTGTTTCCATTTTTTTTGACACCCTTGTCGTTCTTATTTCTCTTTTGGTAAGTGATCTTGTTATTCTCCTCGATTGAGTACTTTTAACAAGTTCTGTGAAGCCCTCCTTTTCTGTGGCGTTTCAATGTCATTATTCTCCTGTTCAGTTTCCTTTATCTGTGTTTCATCATCATCTTCTTCCTTTTGATTTGTTGTTTTCTTTATAGCAATTGAAGGTGAGTTCTTTCTTGCTCGCATCTTAAATCTTACCTTTTTTGCCTCTTACAATCTAATCGGTTCTACTACATCTTCTTGTTCAGAATAAAAAACACAAATCCAAAATAAATATAAAAACAGATATACGATCTATATTAATATATTCACAGATACCAACATTGGTACATAATTCCAATAGACCAACCATATGTACTAACATGCTTGCAAAAACCAAACAAATATACCAACAAAACAACAAATATACAAAGTGTACTAATAGATATAGAGATACCAACAGACCTACATGGTTCCAAACTACCAAACAGATATACCAAACATGCTTAAAAAGAGATATACCAATTGTACTAACAGATATAGACCTAAAACAGACCTACATTGTTCCAAACTACAAAAACTACCAAACAGATGTACTAAACATGCTTAAAATAGATGTACCAAGTGTACTAATAGATACAGACCTACATTGTTCCAAACTACAAAACAGATGTACCAAAATAATGTCAAAAAGCAAACACATACTAGCATAAAACAAACAAATGTACCAAATCGTTCAATTAGAGAATGTAATACATATTAACCGAACAAAATACTCGTTGCCGGCAGAGGCGCAACGATGCACTATCAATTTACTCTATTATTTCTAGGACAGAGAAGACGAAGACCGAGAGAATCTCCAGTAATACGATGAAATCAACTGTGAAACCAACCGATCAGCATTGCTTCAAACTATAAGAATCGAACAGATTTACCAATATGCATTCAGATACAGACACGAAACCCTAAGTTAGAAGGAGATGGAGAAGACGATAATGAACTCAACAACAACGATGATGAACTCAACATTGACGATGAGAAATGAAAACGAGAACATGCATTCAGATACAGATATGAAACCCTAAAATGAAGAAGACAATGATGAACTCGATCAAGAGGATGAGAAGTGAAAACAAGGTCGATTAACCCACCGAACATTCCATTAGTAATCAATCGATCGAAATGAAAATGATTTGCTGATTCTCTCTCTCCCTTCTCGTTTCCAAAGAAGCTTGGCGTAAAGTGAAGTTTGAGGGTTTGAGAGCCGTACAGTGAAGTTTGGCATACAGTGAAGTTTTGCTCACGTGTTTTTTGTAATTTTTGGGCTTGCGTGATGTAGAGGTTTTTTTTGTAAATTTTGGACAGAATGTCCTTTAGACTTTATGGGAAAATATTTATGTCCTTATTATAGTAAAAAACCTTGTAGTATGTCCTCCTACTCAATTTACCCATCAATTTTTTGCCCGCCCTTTGTTCCATTTCCTTTCAAACCATGTTCAAAATTCAAATGGGAGGGAGAAAATTTCTCCTTAAATCTTTCCCATATCTCACTCCAATACTCTGTATATAGATAACTACACTCTCCCTTCTTTTTCCTCTCCAGTCTCTACCAACGTGACTCTGCTCCTAAAAGTCCTTCACTTCCTAATTTTTCTCTTGTTCCAATTTTTCCTTCTTAAATCTCTCCCATATCTCACTCCAATATATGGATACACTCCCCTTCTTTTTCCTCCCCACTAACTGATCAACAATGGCAACAGATTTTAGAGATTTTATTGTCAAAGAGTGCATCTGGGAAATTAAAAAGGGGGGTGTCTTACAGAGGTAGCTAAAATGTTTTGTTTTTAAACAGTTTCATCTCTACAAATCAAGAAATAATACTTACCGATATCCGTTGGAGTTGATTTTTTACAAGGTCCCATAAAATATTATTCTAAAATTTATGGACATGTTTTTGTATTTTTTTTGGGAGCCAGGATGAGCCCCACAAAAAATGAAGTGGATGGATTATAGTGTATGTAGCATCTCTCTTTTGAAATTCCCCATGCTTCCAGGCTAATTCTTGAGTTGAGTTTTGTTTACTCTTCTACTTAAGATGGTGAATATTATTTAAGTCATCCAAACTTTCTCAAGAAAAACTCGGTTGAATCGCACTACTTAGGCTATCAACCGGAAGATTTAGCGGTGAAACCAATAAAGACTAGAAATGTGACATGGAAAATGAGTGAGCTCTTTCATTCTTTTGGCAAACACAAACCGAGACATCGCTTACGGAACCATGTGAGCGAGCACATGATCACCGGAGATTAACATCGGCAAGTTTTGTTACATAAAGGCGAGCCCTTCACATTTCCCATACAAAACCTCAAGCCATGAGTTGAGAAAGGTAAGATAAACCTATGTCACATGGTGATAATCACCCCGATGCCTAGCCTAATCGACTACTCGCACATATTTAAAAGACTAGGAAGCATGCTAAAATTGGCAAACATTCTTAACCGATAGAAATGAAAATAAAATTGATATTAATGAAGATCCTATCCGTACAAACAACTTTAATAAACAAGAATTTAACGGAGCGTAAATACCTTAAGGCGTTCTTGAGAAATTACAACTTGAAAAGCTTGAAAAGCTATGGGGGTGTTCTTAGATCTAAAAAGACTTAAAGTGGTTTTTTCCTAGCTAATAGAGAGCGAGAGAGAGAGAGAGAGAGAGAGGGGGGGGGGGGGGGGGGTGGTATTTATACAAACCAACCCTCCTCTCACAATAAATATCCCAGAAACAACCAAAAGTAGAAAGTATTCCATAAATAGAAAGTTGAAAAAGCAAACAAAACGTGGACAGTTTCTGCAGGCAGTATCGGTACTGGCCAACTCCCAGTATCGGTACCGGGTCTTCAATTGGCTGCCAAAATGGAACTTCTGGCGAGTGGGTACCGGTACTGGCCAAATCCCAATACTAGTACCGAGTTGACAGAACACTGCTTTTGGTCTACACAGCCCGACGATGACCTGACGCCTCCTCAAAAGTCATTAATCACCCGATGGAACTCGATGGGAAGCCGCCACACGGCCTTGGACACTTGGATACTTCCGAGGGTGATCCTTAATGCCGAAAACCCACCGTTTAACCACGTTGTCCCTGAAACGTATCAAAAACAACTTCCGCGGATTATCAAATAAAGATGATAACTTAAATACGAAAACGTTGCAAAGAGGAGAACTTAAGCGCCAAGATTATGAAATCATGGCCGCTTATCACACCCCCCAACTTGAACGTTGCTAGTCTCTAGCAACGAGAGAACACAAAACTAAAGTAAAACATGGCAATCCTTCCGGCAAAACAACTACTGCACATGCTGTAAGGTCCATATTTTGGCAAATCCCATGACAAAAATCCCATCTGATTTGTTTCCCGTTAATTAAGTAGTATCTTATTTATTAGAGCATCTGTTTTATGGAAATGAGATTAATTGTATTATATAATTGATAGGGAGATTGTGTTAAGGGAATTAGTTTGGAAGGAAATCATTTGGCTTAGAGGATTTCATGCATATGCTTTATTAGAAAAAGGAAAAGCTGAAATCGTGGGTGGCAAAAAGGAAGTGACTGTCTGGCATTTTGGAAATGCTCCATGCAGCAATGTTCCAAGCAGCAACGTTCCAAAGGTTTCTTTCAGCATTCTATTTATATGCGGCTTGGCTGGTTTTTCAAGGTCCCCGGATATGAGAGCTGTTTTGTTTTTGTCACAAAATATCGAGAAACATCTAATGGTGACTGGTTTTGTCCTCTTGGAGTTACACATGATTCGGTGATCATAAACCTTTCAAAATAACTCCAAGAGCTCTTTTCAAACTCTGATTCTATTGAGTGATTTGTTCTTCTGGTGGATTCTGGAAGTATCTCGGAAGGCTTGAGTGATTCAAGGCAGTGGCGGTCAAGCGCTGGGTGCGGTGAACGAGTGATTCGGCAATCAACCTTGGTCAAGCGAGAGCGATTCTAGGTTGTAAGTATAGGTTTGTTTGTAACCGTATAATGAGATATAGTGCATGATTTCCTTCCCGTGGTTTTTTACCCATTTAAGGGGTTTTTCCACGTATATCCTTGTGTTCGATATTGTTCATTGTTTATCGCTTTTAAATTCCTTTTATTTTGCTTGATTAAGTATTTAGATAGCGAAAGAGGAATTTTCACATGCTTCAACACATCTCACTTGCAAAAGTTCAACAAAAATAAACCGTTCATTCCACAACAACTCACAGCACGTGTCTAGATGAGCAACTAGATACTAAGCAAGTCAATAACAAGCATCCAATCGGCGTATCCACAGTAAAAAGGCGGATACGACAGAACTAGCCAACCTTTTTATGCAAAAGCAACCATATCCCAAGAAAAGGTGCTCGGAAATAGGCCCGGAGAACAAAAATACCATGCCTTAATATGTGGAGAGCACAAATTGAAAGAAAACTAAACTATTCAGCCAAAAATCACCAAAAGACAAATATGCCACAAATTAAACATGCCGACATTCAATCATTGAATCAAAACGGAATCAAAGCGTACTAGAGATCAACTAAGGACTTTTAAGCTTGTAACGACCTTGGTTTAACAAAAGAACAGTTAGCAAAGTAGGTGGCGGCCATATACTAACTTGGTTAATCTACCCTTTGCCGCTACCAGCACCAAACTACCAAGTCAAAAAGGCCACATGCTGGCTTAAACAAAAACTCCCTAAACTACTATTTACCATTAACTACTAAATGAAATTAAGATAGGATAGGTGGGCTGTCAACCACCATGCACCTCGACCAAGTAGAGGGATTTCTCAAAAACTGAACCACCGACCCTAATCATCCTCCTCGTCATCATCCTCATCTGAATCCTCTTCCTCCTCATGCTCAATCACATGCTCCTTGCCACGCTCCCGAGTACTCGACGCACCTCCATCACTAGTACCAACCCCATGCTCTCTCTCAGGCTCTTCGGGAGTGGATTCTCTCATATCGACCTCAGTGGGAACATAGACATCACCCTCTCTCCCACACCTGGCTGCTATCCACAACATTCCTCTCTTTATGGCTGAAACATCCCTCCTTGTTCTACGCATTTGAGTTTCCAACTTACCCTGCTTTGCCTGCATCGATTGGAGTTGAGTAGCCATGACTCCCATGTATTCCTCAATCCTACTGGATTGAATTCTAGCAGCAGGCATACGGAAGCCAGAGGTGTCGGAGATAGGTGGCTGAGATAGTGATTTGCTCTTTTCCAAAAAGCCGCCCGTAATAAGACCCGGAGTTCCGGGGAAAAGCCTCTCCGGAGTCATTACTCCTTGATTCTCGCAGATAAAAGTTACCATAGCCGGAAAAGGTATATTGGCCTTTGACAGACCCGACCGCCGCCTAATTTCACCATTTGACTCGAAATAAATTTAGCCCAATCCACTACCTCCTCGCTAGATCCGAACACAAAAATGACCTCCGCATCTTCCTTACGTGGTTGCTTCTCCGAGCCATGGGGAAACAGGTTATAGTGCACCACTTTGTTAATTACCCGAAACTTCTCAAACAGCTTCCCATGGACAAAACGATCGGTTTTCAGCGGTTTATCGGTTAGGGCCTGTTGAATCTCCTCATCTGTCTTAGACCATGCTGTGGCGGAGTAAGTGGTACGACTGTGGCTTGGACGCTTGTAATTGTCCAAATACTTGGCTATTATGGTAGGGGTGACAAGCACGGTTTTCTTCCCCATTTTGGATTGTATCCTCTCTTCCGACTCAACTATTTCCATATTAGTGTAAAAATCTAACACCAACTTTGGTTTGTAGCCTTTGATTGGCTTGAAAAAGAATTGTAAGCCCCGTTGGTTGATGATGCCAATAATCGCATGAGTCCCCATTTTGGAACGATCTACCTGTCGCTCACAAGTATACTTCCTACCCATTAATTCTTTCTCCCACGTCTTTTTCTCTGCATCTTTTTCTTCCCTCTTTCTCTTCCTATTCTCCTCATCATCCCGTTCAGCCCTCTCAGCTTGCTTCTCCGGGTCTAGGCGTTTCATGTAAGACGTTTTCCCAGAAGGGTGAACTGATTTAATTGCATCCCTCATTAGTTTCTTTGACCTCCCCATTTTCAATCGAAGCACAAACAGAGCAAAATTCGACCCAGAGCAAACAGAATTCAGCCCACAAAGGTCAAACAAACCCAACTCCTGTAGCACTATTTAGCCTACTCACACAACAAAATAGCAGCGGATGAATCCCAATTCTAGTCCCCATACCACAGTGCAATAGCAGAAATTAAACCCCAATACAGTCCGCACAACAGAAATCTCAGAAATTACGGCTAGGGCTCTAGCAAATTTTCGGATTTAGGGGTCTTGGTGTACGGGGAAAAAGGATTTAAAAATGTGAGAGCAAAGGAAAAGCCAGAAATATGGGTTTAAGAGAGAGGAATTTTTGGATCTCCCTGAAAATTGTGGATCTAGGGCTTGAAACATGAAAAACTCCTCAAAAACATGAAAATCCTTGACTTTAAAGGATAAACATAGAGAAAGATGGAAGAAAAATGAAAGAGTTTCATAGGGAAAGGTTGGGATTTTCGGATTACCTTGAGAATGGAGCAGTTTCGGCAGAGAGAGATGGAAGAATCAGTTGCAAAACCCTCGAAATCTCCCTTGAATCTTGAAGAATGAGTGATTTTGCGCAGAATAATGGAGATTTGGTGGGAGATTTGTTGTTATTTGGTGAGATTTGAGAGAGATTGAAGTTGGAAAAGAAGGGAAGGAGGGTGGGTGCCATTTTCTGGGTCGTGGGGGTGAGAAAGAGAAGAAAGAATAGGGTTTAGTTTATATAGTGGGCCAGGAGAGAGAAAAGAGAGAACCCAAAATTTTTTAAGAACTGGACAGCGGGTACCGGTACTGGGCACTTCACAGTACCGGTACCGGGTCTCTGAAAAATTAATTCCAAGCTCTGGCAAGTGGGAATCGGTACTGGGCAATTCATAGTACCGGTACTGGCCTAAACTTTATCCCCCTTTACCGTTTTGACCCACGTTCATTGCCAACACCTTCAAACATCCCCCAAACACCTCACAACTGTAAAATACAATTCCCACAAATCCTCCATACTCCGGTTTCCTAAGTTAACGAACAAATGGTAGGACACGGACTACGATACAAAATAGGACAATTGGGACACATTTGTGGTCTAGTTAAACAAAGAATGCCTTGTATCACTTCCTAAGTACGCCATAGATTCCAAAACGATTCAACAACGATATCAAACATACTTAGGCATGACATGAGATTATTTACCTAATCTACGAATTTACGAAGAAAAAGAACGGGATATGGGTCAAACTTGCTCAAAACACACTTAACACCTAATTGCTCATCCTTAGCCATGCTTATGAGTTGAAGCGTACAAAATCACTTAAAATCAAACACCGAACTCTTGCCAATTAAGAAACAATAAGCATGTGCCAAGTTGTTTTAATCCACTAACTTTGTAATAACGGAAGGATTGCAAGACTAAAATGAAAAAAAAATGTTACCCAAAAGCTTATATACAAAAATTATATTTATAGCAAATATTTATATCATAAATATACCCCTCCCCCCAACTTAAAATGAGCTATGCCCTCATAGCAAAAAGAATAAAAGGAAGGAGAAAGGGAACAAAAGAGTATACCAACGGGGGAATGTCAACCCCCTTATACCTCGACCAAGTTGGAGGCTTTGGCGTCACTATCTCTGTTCGTCATCCGAACGGCTTCCAAGGTCAACTCCTTCGGCTCTTCCAATGGAACCACAGCTAGTCACACAGGATCATGGCCCAAATTTTGTTGGACTAACAACCGCGACACGTAACCACACCCATACTTAGGGCTCCTGAATGCCGCACTCACTCCGACTTTAGATCCAATCCACCAAGGCTGGTGTGGTAGCGTGTACACCCTATAAAAGACTTAAGCCCGAACTACCTACTAAGAGACAAATGACATTAGAACCGCCCGGCTCGTGTTATCCGAGCGCTAACAACAAATATATACAAGGTAAACATGAAAGAACACCCTGTTTGGGCTGAATTAGCTCAATTAAATGACAAACGATTGTGTGCGGGCGTGTCAGAAAAGAACTAACTTCAAAAAAGAAATTATTCTTTTCAAATTGATTTGAAATAACTAATTTGAATCAGGCAACTGTGTTATCCGTTTGATTACCTCAACTAAGAGGATTTTTCCTTAAGGTATCAACCAAATAAAAGATTGATGCTCTTCGAATCAAAAAAGATAATTGAACACAAACAAACCTGAATCTAATCAAAGGTAAGTTTGTATGCAAACACTCTTGAGATTTTATCAAGAATAATGCAGAAATATAAGTACACTGAATTCAATCGAAAGTGGACTTACAAACGACTATTTTCTGGTAAGAAAAAACTTAAAAGAAAATAAGAGAACTTGAATTTAATCGAAAGTGGTCTTACATGCAAATAAGCATTCAACTTACAGAAAGATCATATTCTAAACTAATCTAAACACTAATCTACGATAAATCTCTGAGCAATCATTTTGAATGAATTGTCAGATGATATGAATTTTCGTCGGGGGCTCTCTCTTTGCTTTACTCTTCTATTTATAGACGTTGGGTCTGCCTTCGACCTTCTACCTCCACGACTTCGATTGATGCCCACATTTCTGTTTGAACTTCCACATAAACCGGTTGAGAGGGGCCTTCGAACGGTTACTTTGATACTTCAAGAATTCTTCTCTCTCTTCATGCTTTGATAATGGTGTTCGTGGTTGCTTTCTAGATCGTGGTACTCCTGTTTTTATGCAACGTGGATTAGTGTCACACGACTGGCTTCCCAAATGATTCCCTACAATCGCGTCCAACTTCCGTTATAAATCAAGGAAGCAATGGCACTGTTCGATGATCCTAAGGATTAATCAACGGTTGAACTCAACCACTTTTTAAATCATCCCTAATTGCTATCCAAACGTTGCCGGTTCTAATCAAAACGATACCGTTTAGTACTAAAATGGCATCATCATTAAACCCCGTAATCCTCTGTATTTCGGGTCTAATTGAGACATGTTCTGTTTGGACAATGCACCATTCGGTGCCACGTGTAATTTTTTCATTGAGTGGCGTATTTTAGGATGTAAACACACCCCCTGCATTAACATTTTATTTAAGATAAATAAATGTTAATGACACACGTACTCTGCCCATGTTCCTTCAAATATGGATGCATGAAGCATGAGAGAAATTTATTTCCATGCACGTCTATTGAGCTTCCCAAAGATAGCCGCAATTATTTTCCTATAAATGGCAATCAATGATAGGGCTTTTAACGAATCACATTACTTCTCAAAATCCTTTCGAAATTAAGTTTTCTCTGCTAAGAAGCCTTTCGTCTATGGACTCTCTTCTAGAAATCAATCTAGTCCTAGAAAACCTCGATCATCAATCCCACTCATTTCAAACATCTCCTCCAAATTCTCCTCGAATGTTAGTAGGAAAAATCCTTTCCGACCGAACATTCTGTACTCCTGACCCGTCGCCCACGGGTTGGGATTCTTCTCTGACCCGTTCGAATTCGTTTGATGGGTCCAATTGGGGTACATGAGAGGAAAAACCTGCCAACACCAACACTGATACTATCCTGGTTAGGTTTGATCAACCCGACCCTACTCCCAATAAATTCCACCACTTTCGAACTCTATTTGCGAGTCAATTCATGCCCCTGACTGGCAATGACACCATTCACATGGGAATGCTGGAGTCAATTTATTCTTCTCTCAAATTTACTCCTTTCCTGAAACAAGAGGAAAATTATCTTGGGCCTGCCCTTTATTGTAACTTCAAACGCCTGGCCCAAACCCAGAAATCCCTCTGGCTCACTGAGGAGCAAACCCCGCACTATCCAGTTGGCTTCGAAGAGACAAACAAACTAACTCCCCTCCCAGAAGAACCTGACTGGTTTGGTGAGGTGACCAACCTTGCCGTTAACCCTCCTCACTTCCAATGGCACTACGGTTACTCTATCTTCCCTTCCGATAAGAGTAAAGCCTTACAAATTCTTGCGGCCTTCTCCTTCCTGGATGTTTATATCTTGGAAGAACAAGTTCCATTAACCAACTTCAAATGGGCTTGTGAGACATTTGTGCTATGCACCATTCCCTCCACGGTCTCTTATTAAATCCATTGCTTTCTGGATTTTCTGCCAGTGATCAAGTCATGGCTCGAAGCCAATGCCGCAGCGTATTGCTTCGACCAAAACCTTCAAGACTACACTCTTGCTAAGGAAAGGGTTGAGGAGCTAAACGATCAAATCCAAAGCTTCAAAGCTGAGTCATTCGAAGCAGTGCCTGGCCATGCTGATAAGAAACTTCGAAGGTGCTTCAAAAGGAAACAGATGAAGCGTCCAACAAGGGAAGCCCGACTTAAAAGGAAAGCCAAAGCTTTGGTGCTCAGCTTTAGGCCTCTTTTGGAGAAAAAACTGGAGTTAGATGCTAAGGAAGACATGAGAAAAATGGAGCTGAAATTCCTCCAATTTGCTTGGAACAAGTTTCACAGCCTTGTTACTTGGTCTTTTCCTCACTATTTTGAAAACAAGAAAGCCACCTCTTAGCATCCAGGCCCTTCGAAGGCCTAATCTGCCCTTGTTTCTCCCTGCCAGTAGGAATTAGCATTTTCCCTTTGTTTTGCTTTCTCTTTTCTTTGTAAATATGCAAATTTCATTTCGGTAACTTGGCAACTTTCAATGAAATTTCTCTTTACAACAATGCATACTTGACTTGAAATTATCTTTAGTTTATGTGTTAAAGTAATAACAACTCTAATAACACAAAATCCCCCTAAAGTTAACGAAACGTTCTAGCGGACCCCAAAATGTGGGCTTATTAAGAGCCTGGCCCACCTGTTGAGGTATAAAAGCAGAAACGATTCAAAATCACCCCTTACGCTCTGCACATTCAAATTTTCCAAGAACTAAATTTTCTCTTCCCTCCTCCTGAAAACGTTGAACTCAACCCAAATCCATGGCTTCTTCTAGTCAACCAATCATGGAACACCCTACTCCTTCTTTGGCGCTAAGGCGGTTCGTGTCGGGAAAAACCCAGGGATCGACCGGAGATTCCTGTCTCGACACCTGAGTTTTCATCCCAAACCCTAGAGAAAAAGGTACTTTTATTTTGGGTCCTCAATTCGTAGGGGAAATACCTGCCTCCCTCTCTCTTCATTACCCTCGATTAGGAAATGGTGACATTCGAACTTGTTCGGCTTTTGACTGGCAAAACTTCCCAAGAAAATCTTTTCCCTGTTGGCCTACCTTAGACAAGGATTGGAAAATCTGGACCACTCGAATGTTGGTCGAGAAATCGAATGACCTCAAAAAGGTGGGGTTGAAGAACATTATCACTCTCCTTCGAAGGGGAATTCCCCAGAATCCTCCCTTAATCCAGGCTGCGTTGGCCTTTTGGGACCCTTCTTTTAATTTCTTTAGGTTTAACAGTGGCATGATGGCGCCCACAGTTTTGGATGTTACCCAGATGCTGGAACTCATTCCGTATGGCTCTCAATTTGACCACACCAAAGAATACACACCTCCTGAGGGTTTCACCCGTCTAAACGCTACGAATGGAGCTTTTTCCCATTTCTATGCCAGGGAAAGGAAATTATCAGGAGAGGTGTCTGACACAGAATTCTTCGCTTACATACTCTACACCATCTGCAAACACATTCTTTGCCATTCCGGGAAACGAGTAATGAGTGAATTCATACCGTTAGCACTGGCATTATCTAGAGGTGAAGAGTTTGATTTTGCTTCTTACTTTCTTGG